>NDXZ01008278.1:0-11329 GCA_003055125.1 Paykullia maculata | reverse complement strand
GTGTGTGAAGGGTATAAAAATAAAAAAGTTGATTATTTATAAATAAAATCTAAGTTTTTTTTAAATTTTTTCTCTTTTTTTCGTATAACTTGAGAACTGCTACACTTGACGTCTTCAAACTACATATGTGCTAGTTATTTTATTATCAATGCGCATAGTTAGACTTAGAATTCACTAGAAGAAAAAAGTGGGCGTGGCACCGCCCATACAACTTCAAAACATTTTATGACATATCTTAAGAACTGTTATATCTATGGTTTTAAAATTTTATACAAATAACTCTTGTGAAGATCGGATCAGGGGGTGTGGCACCGCCTATGCAACTCAAATACATTTTATGACATATTTGCAGAACTGTTATGCCATGTTTTTTTATTCAAGCCAAAAATTGTGAAGATCGAATCAGGGGGTGTGGCACGGCCCCACAATGGTCCAAATGCTCAATCTTGCCGAAAGTAAGGTCATAACATAATTAATTAAATTTATAATGCTGACGAAAATGGCCTATTTTAGAAGTTACTGTCAGATCAAACGTACGTGACCTCAAACGAAAAAAATGCTTGCGGAAGAAAACAAAAGGCGCAAATCACAGTTTTAGTGTGCACTAATGCAACTGGTAAACACAAATTGAAGCTGCTAGTAATAAGTCAAGCCAAAAAGCCAAGATCGTTCCGAGACTACCAGATTCCCTTGAACTACAAGAACTCAAAAGAGTATTAATGACTGCTGACATCTTTCTTATTTTGTTGAATACATCATTGTTCTGAAAAATATCAGAGATATTGCTGTGCAAAAACATACATTAAAATACTTCTAAAATAAACACTTTTTTATCTTAAATATTTTTTTTTTTTATCTCGATTGAGGGAAACAGTCTGGATTGAGGAATAGCCCTTGCACGAAGCAGTTTCCTCTACCGCGAGACTACTGTACTTACTTATATTATTTTATGTATTTAATGAAACTCGGTACACTCTACTCGTTCAGCTCAAGAACGAATCGTATAAATTTTGTCGAATTATTTTTAAATTTTTGCTATTTATTAGAACTTGTTTGTGGCAAAAATTATTAAACAAAAATTGTCGTTGGAGTAGTGTACCCACGGCTATAGCATTGGTATTCACATACATATGTACATACATACTTATGTATGTATGTACTTCACTGCACTGGCAGCCAAGTACATACATACATACAGACATACATATGTATGTATGTAAGTATACTTTATGCATACTAAAAAATAATTGCTGTTTGCGTGCAGCAGTTGTCAAGTTAAATAGAAAAAATAAAGAGAAAAAACATAGAAATTGTTTTACTTGACCTGCCTGTCTATCAGTCTGTTTGGTATGTATGCCAGTCAGCTATTTAGCAAGTTATCTTTAAATTTCAACTTCCCCTTACATACATACATACATACATAACTAAACAAAGTAGCAACAAATTATTAAATCAGTTAAAGGTAGCGACTAAAAACACAGGCGCCAGTGGGCGCCACTAACGTAATAATAGAAATAGTAGTAACAGCTAAATGTCGTCATGCATGGCGCCAAAAGCAGCAGAAATACACTAATATACTCTATGCATGGCTATACACACATACATGTGTACTTCTATATGTGTACCACACAGTACGGAAGACATAACTTATACCATATCAGCCATTGATTATTTAATACAGATACAATACACAAGTCGCCGTCTAAAATATTCAGTGTTTTAACTTTTTAAATGTAAAATCTATAATATACTCTTGATCTTCTCCCTCTCTCTTTTAAGTATTTTAATTCTCTTTACCAATGTTGTCAGCTTTGTTGCACACAGGGTTGTCAGGGTTTTTATTATCGAAAAAAAAATCGCCAACTTATATTCGTTTAAATATTAGATATCTTTTCTTTATTAAGTTTAAACTTTTTGTTTTTGTTTGAAGTATATTTATTCGTATCACCTAAGATGATGAAAGTTTTTAGTTCAATAAGTTATTCTACGTTGATCAACATGTTAGGAGTGTTGTTTAAATTCTAAAAATCTACATGCAAGATAGTTTTTCTTACATGCCTAATAGAGATCAGTTTGTTGAGTAAGCTGGAGCGGTGTTTCAATTTTTTATTAGTGGAAATAGAATTGGGTTTGATAATAATCTAAGATGCTTTTGTATAATAATAATAAATCATTTGTATGGCAAGATTATTGGAGTTTTAA
Source organism: Paykullia maculata (assembly GCA_003055125.1). Taxonomy (NCBI): domain Eukaryota; kingdom Metazoa; phylum Arthropoda; class Insecta; order Diptera; family Rhinophoridae; genus Paykullia; species Paykullia maculata. The sequence goes on along the minus strand of NDXZ01008278.1, from coordinate 9,127 downwards.
GACAATTTTACTTATTAAATACAAACTGGCCTATGCTCCTACTCGGGTAACTTGTCTGTTTGTAATGTTTTTGAACCGAATCGTATTGTGAATATGATTGTTTCATATGCGTATAATGTTTATAGGTGTATGTATATTTGGGGCTTTGTTGAAATGATTTTTGGGTGCTTTTTTAAGAATTTAATTTAATTTCGTATTTTATAAACTCAGTTTCTGTTTCTCATTTCACTAGAAATTACCAAATTTTAATAACCTTTACGTTATTTGAAAGATGATTCGTTGTTAGAGTAGCAGGATATTAAACATATTTGCTTTTGGATTTAAGTATGTTTTTTATCTTTAATGCTTTTCCATTTAAGTTACTTGACTATCTTGCGGAGGTTTAACAATTGCCTATGCGTTCTAATATTTTTTTGGTTTAATTTGTTAACATTAACTTCGTATTATTTTTGCTCTAAAAAGTCAATTGTATGTCTTACATCTGATATTAAAGAATATTGCTGCTTTTTGTGGGGATAAGTTTTTCATTCGGGATTTCCCTAGACAAAATTCCCGGGATCCAGCACATTTTCCGGAAAAGAAATCCTGAGAAATTTACGTGCGAATTCTCGGGATTTTTGAAATGCAACAAAATCGTGCTTGATTGATTTAAAACGCGCTGAACTGTAAAATGGAGGCGATATCATTTTAAATAACATTCCCACTTGCTAAAAAAAAATTTATGATTTCATATGCAGAACGGCTGCATAAAAGAATTTTTGGATGAGATTTTGAAAATGTGATTGCGAAAGCGAAAGGCTAACGTTTAAAGAAATTTAGAATGCAGCAACTAGTTAGGATTTTAGTTACAATTTTTAGAAAAAAGTGGTGAAAAAACTAAGTGTCCAGAAATCAAACAATGCTCTTTCGATTTTAAATTTTGACAGTTCTTCAATTTCAGTGCAGTGAATATGCAATTAAATCGTGAAATTGCTTCTTTAGCTCTCTTTTTTTTATTTCATCATCCAAAGTTTCAATCTAACATGTTTGTATGTTAGATTCTCGTCATAAATTATTAATTTGCTTTCTTGTATGCACTGTAAGGTAATGTACATAAATCAAAAAATTGTAGCATTTTTTGCTTTATATTATTGCATTTGTAGAGGCCATGAATTTGTGCTTACTGTGAAGCGCATTCGTATGCCAATATATATATGTAATGCTTACAAATTTTCGATTATTTTTTGCTGGGATACTTTATTATTATATAAAAAATCTAAATTTCATAATTTTTTTTAGCTAATATTTAACGCATTTATAAACTAATTTAATAGATCTCATGAATTGTTATTTGTTTTTTGTTCAAATAAATAATATAAAATAATTGGGCGGGAAACTGAAAAATCAATCCCGCTTTGCTTTTACAAATTTTAATAACAGATTAAACAAAGGAGTTAAGATAGTATACTGAATATTTGAAAAAAAACTGCACTTGAATTAAACATAAAATTAAACTATATGTATATATGTATGTGTCAACATTTACCAACCAATTCGGTCATTGGCTTAACATGTAAAACGAATACTTTTTCAAAATCTATATTTTACTAAAACCACAAAGAATGCCAGTACCATTCACATTAATTTTTATTTTTGATTATTTTAGTTAGGCACTTTTATTAAATGTATTTTGACAATTGAAGTTTCACTTTATTTTCCTAATTCGTTTAATCAACTTTCTACTTCTATGCAAATTCACACTTTAGTTTTATATACATATGTATGTATATCAAAATTACCTTTAGCAATTACACTGTGCGACAGTGAAAAAAGTACATAGACTTGGCTATATACATAGGTTTGATAGTACTACTTGAGCTGAGTAAAACCCTAGCTCCGTTTTGCAATATTAGTTTGCGTTTTGATTTTATAGGCCTCAATATATTGGGATACTTGTTGAATTTTCCGAAAATTGGTATCATAACCTTTTAGCCAATAACTCATTCAGACTTTGTGATAGCGTTTCAATGTCTTTGGCAAAGTTGTAGGTAGGTATCTAGTGAACAACCTTTTGAAAATTTTATTGCCGGAAAAATCTTTTTTTGTATATTTTTTAAGGAAATGTAAAAAAGTAGGGTTTTTTTTTAACTTTTTTTAGCATAGTTCGCAGGAATCTTTCTTTTTTCCCATACTATATTCTACCAAAATGTAGCGAGAGTAAAATAGAACAACTTTTGTGAACAAACCTATACAGTGTTGCCAGAAGTAGGGGAAAATCCCTACATGTAGGTATTTTTGATACTAAAATAGAAGTGTAGGAAAAATCTGGCAGATAACGTTTACTAAATGGCTCTTCAGGAAATTCAAAATAGATTTCCACTAGAAAATGATTTGATATTTAGAGAAACCCAGAAAATGTTTTTGGAGAAAAAAAAAGATGAGTTTCAGTTTGACCTACTGTTTAAGAAGTTTAACATAAGCCTCAATGATCTTATGCATGAGTGGCGAGCAATCGAATACATTTTTTCTACAAGTGCAATTAATACGTTTTTAAAAAGAGTTTTGGAACAGTTCTGGATAAAAATAATAAAAATGAAAAACTTCAATGACGAGACTGTATGTCAAATTTATCGAAACTGGTACGGATTTTGATTGCTTTGGGCCTTGCTAATGCCAATGCAGAAAGGATTTTTCAATAATAACAGATATTCGTACCAAAAAGCAAAACAAATTGAGCCACAGTAGTTTAAGTTTAATTTGTATACTAAGATAATTTGTGCAAAACAGTGGAAAAGACTGCATTAATTTCGAATAGTCATTTTAGAAAATTTCATTCAAAAGAACTTTATTCATTTTAAAATATCCAGTTGTGTGTGTACCTGTGTTAAAATTTATAATTTAAAGACTTAGTTCAAAAGAACTATAAATAATAATTTTAAAATGACATTGTTTTTATACTTTAATTAAATGAAAGTTCTCATATTTATATTATTTGAATGGAATTAAAATAACCTGTTGTTTTTATTTAAAAATAACTATTCACATTAATTTAAAAAAAAAAACTTTATGTTATTTAATTAAAAGTACATACATATGCATTATTTTTTTTTTTAGTTTTGTACCTTTTTTTTGTCAAAGCTTTACTATATGTACATATTGGAATACAATTTATTTTTTATAACTAATGTTTTTTCTTCTATTTTAATGACAATAATACATAGGGATTTTTTTAGGGGACATTTTTTCAACGTGTAGGGAAAAATCGGATTTTTTGTTAGCATGTGTAGGTATTTTTCGAAAAATTTACTGGCAACACTGTACCTATATGATCTGAACCATAGCTGTTAAGTAATGATTACTAATCGTAATATATAGTAATTAGATTATTTTTTTTTAAAGTTGAAGTAATGATTATATAACGATTATTTTTAGATTCGCACGATTACTAATTGATTACGATTACAGATAATCCAAAAATAATCAAGATTAATGAAAATGACGAGAAAGTAATCAAAAATAATAAAAAGTAATCAAAAAATAATTCGAATACTTTCAAGGATTATTTTCGATTATTTTTGATTATTTTTTTTTATTTGGCGAAATTATGGCAATACTGTCACAAACTCTATAACTCGCAAACTGCAGAAATTTTTATATTACTATCTTTGACAAAAGTGTAAAATAAAACAATTTTTATGAAAATATCTGTACGATCTGAACATGTTCGGATAAAAAAAAATTTGTGAATATAGGCACCCTTAATACCCCTATGTATCACAAAATTGTAATTTTTCACAATTTCTTGACGCTCAAAAAAAGTTTTTTTTGTTGAAATAATATTATAAAACACCTTTCTTTTCTATTGTTTTGTGTTGTACTTTTTGTTTGATATATTTAAAATATATTTTAGACCCTTTCGTCTATATCTAAAAAGGTAATAACTTTTCCTTCAAAAAACGGTGTATTTTGCAGTAATTTTTGCTAAATAAGTCATCTGAACATGTTCAGATCGTATAGGTATGTTCACAAAAGTTGTTTTATTTGACGCTAGCTACATTTTTGTGAAAGATAGTATGGGAAAAAAGAAAGATTTCTGCGAGCTATGCTTAAAAAAGTAAAACAAATTCTATTTTTTTTTTGCATTTTCTTAAAAAAATATAGGAAACAATTTTTTTCCGGCTATAAAATGTTCAAAGGGTTGTTCATTAGATACTTCCTACAACGCTATTACCAAGTCTGAATGAGTTATTGGCTAAAAGGTTTTTTTACGGAAAATTTACCAAGACGCCCAATATGTTGAAGCCCATAAAATTAAACGCGAACTAATATTGCGAAACGGAGCTAGGTTTTTACTCAGCTCAAGTAGTACTATCGAACCTATATAGCCAAGTTTGTATACTTTGCAAAAAAAATTTTTTTGTCGCACAGTGTTATTAAAACAAATTCAGAAGAGGGAAATTTATTGACATTAGCGACTACCTTTTTTGCTACAAGCCACTGTGTATTGCCCAATTTAGAAAAAAAATACATAACATTTTTCCGTTTTACGTTTTTTCTCAAAATCTATATACATATGTATCAGTGATGGTATATGAGAATTTCAGTATTGTGCCAAAATGTTAGCTAAAAAGTGCCAAAATATCTTAAAAAGTGCCATAATAAATATATACTCATATCTATTTAAAAAATGACATCCGTTTTTTCAGTTTTTGTAATATATTAATACATTTTATTAAAATGAATTGATTTAAAAAAATGGCACGATTGTGCCACTTTTACCAACAGTGATATGTATGTATGTAAATTAAAGTAATAGACTGAATAAGAATGTGTACTCATGCGTTATTCTTGCAATTTAGGGTGTTTTTTTTATAGAGGTATAAAACTTTAAGTTGGCAACAACACATTTTTAACTGACGGCCATTTTGTCAGCTGTCAAGTGATTTATGTTTAGTTTGGTTTAGCATTTCAACATAAATAGACTGACGCCTGAACAACGCTTCCAAATGGGCCCAAAACAAGAATGCCGTTTATCCCGATTTTCGTAAGCGAAATTTGATTAGCGATAAAACTCACTTTTGTTTGAATGGATACGTCAATCTGCCGTATTTGGAGTGATGATTATCCTCAAGTGTATGTTGAGACATCGTCACATCCAGAAAAACTTTCCAAACATACTTTCCACCATGTGAGGCCAAATCGACCAATTTTTAAATATGTTTATAGTTTATCCAAAAGCTGCAAAACAATATTTTTTTGTTTAAAAAATAGAGATGATCGTCTGTTTTGCTCAGCAGGTTACTGACGGATATTGCCAGTTTTCAATACCGATTTGTTCGGGAATATTTCCAAAAGTTTAATACTACATACAATTCTGGGTGACCTATGGAAGCTACGAAAACTTGATTTCAACCAACACGCGGACACACGGTCTTCTCTACCTATAATGATCCAGATTATATATACTTTATAGGGTTGCAAATGAATATTGTGGAAGTTACAAACGGAATGACAAACCCTTGCCACATGTGTGAAGGGTATGAAAATAAATGCTACGAGTATTATATAATGGAATCAAAAAACTTGCTATATTCAATAAAAATACATTTAAACATGTGTATGACGATGGGTTAATTAGCAAATAAATATGTAAACATGTACATATGTATATTTACTTATAGTCTACACGAGACCCTTCACACATGGGCAAGGGTATAAATAGGTTTGTCATTCCGTTTGTAATTTGTACAATATTCATTTGCGACCCTATAGAGTATATATATTCTGGATCCGTATATATAGGGAAGTCGATTTAGCCATGTCCACCTGTCCATCTATCCGTCTGTCCGTGTGTTGGTTAAAAAACATTTCTTGATTCCATTAGCCATTATTTTAAAATATTCATGTACAGAAAACAAAATAATTTCTATTTGGGAGCGCATTTTCAAAATTTCTTAGTTTTTCATACAAACAAAAACAGCTGTTATACAGTTGGTCAAATAAATAATATAACAGAAATTCAAAAAAAAGTACTGCAGTAAATACACTTATTTCTACGAGAAAATTTATTTTATTGTCAATAAATTTATTGGACAAACTGTGAGTTAAAACCTGATTTAAATAAACTTGTAGTGTGAACGCAAAATCGGCTGTTTATGGTTTTCATGTTAAAACCAGGTTTAAACTTTCAATGTGAAAATACTATGTATAAGGTTTTGTTATTGTTAAAAATTAATGCCATTTTATCTATTTTTACTTGAAAACATTACTGTTCATGGCACAACTTTAACGCTCTCTTTTAGGTAGGTCACTTCGGCAGGCGCCAGTCAACGCCACGCTCAACGCTCTTATATTGGTTGGTCTTTAAGAATTTTAAATATACCTAAATTTTTATAAGTTTACTCTTATAACTACTGAATTAATTTTTTGTTTTCAAAGTATTTTTGATTTTTTATTTCGAGTTTTTAGAAAGTATGTTTCTAGTAATATAAAATAAAATTTTAATACAAATACACATATGTACATACATACATTTACATGTTTACAATCGGATGCTAGAAAAATAAAACATAGAATTATATACATTTTATTTCCATATAACTTTAAAATGTGTTGTATTTTGAATTTATAATTGAATAAAAAAAGTAAATTCAACAATTGAATTATTTAATATGTATGTTTAGCTAGAATTTTGGTGGCAAACATTTATATGAAAACTTATCCAAATTATAATGGTCGAACTTAAGTTCCCTTTACATTTTTTACCTAAAAAATTTTGCGGCCTGATATACATATGTATGTACATTTGTATAGTATTTATACTGTATTAGATATTGTATCAACTTACATGATTTATTTATTTATAATTCAGTTTTTTTTTATTAATTTATCACCCATGTTTTTCTTCATCCAATCCAATGTATTTTTGAAGTTTTTTAGTTAAATTGATACGTTTGATTTATTATTAATTTTATATTTATAACTAATGATTATGTTAATTTTATTTATTTTTTTTTCCTTCAATTGTATATTGTAAATTAAAATAAACTATTTTTTTTAAATGCTCTTAACGAACTTTTGATTATGTAAGTATGTAACATTATTTTATATATTTATATGTATTGTACAATAATTGATATGTTTACGTTACTTGTACAATTTTTTTTAAAATTAGTATTAACTACATTAAATATTTTTTTATTTTATTTGTATTTTTGCTGTTGTTGTTGGTTTTTGTTTAGGTTATTTCTTATTTATAAAATTTTCTTTTCGTTTATTTTCTTTTTGTTGGATGTTTGTTTGGTTTTCTTTACTTTGTATCTACTGTTTAAAAAAAAGAATTAGAGGATTATTAGTTGTTTATAATACATAGAAAAGATTTGGTTTAAAAAGGCTTATGCTTATGTGCGGTTTTTTTTATTTATGTATGTAGATCTCTTATTGGCATTTGCTGATACAAACACACACACATGCATATGTGCCAATCAAAAATGCATTTAAACATACATATGTATGTTTGTAAAAATATCTATAACAGTTTATTTTTCAGCATTAGCATTAGTACGAATGATTGATTTTTTGGTTGGCTCAATTTACATACATACATATGTATGTAGATTGCCGTATTATGTTTGAACCCGTTTAATCTAAGCACATTTTAAAATGTTTTGGTTTTTATACCCTTCCCACATGCGGAAAGGGTATATATAGGTTTGTCATTCCGTTTGTAATCTCTACAATATTCATTTGCGACGCTTTAAAGTTATTCTGGATCTTTATAGATAGGGAAGCCATGTCCGCCTATCCGTTATTGAAACAGTAATAATCAGGTACTGCAATACCTGTTTACCTGTCAAACGGTTTAAACTATCGGGTGCTGTTAGGCTTACCGCTGAAGCAACAGAGGAAGCCTGACAACACAGAAAAAATATCGACAAATTGAAGTTAACAAAATTTTTTGTTGAAATTAAATTTATGGTCTAACAAATTTTTTTGTTAATACAATAAAAAATTTTGTTGGTATTTAAAAAAAAACAAAAGATATCAAAATCTAAAACAATTTGCTTTTGGAAATTTGAAAAAGTACAAAATAAACAAACAAAAAATTGTTGTCATGTGCCGGCGTAGTGTAGTGGTTAAAGTGCTTGCATACAAAACCAAGCACCCCGGGTTCAAATCCCGGTGAAGACAAAACAAAACATTTTTTTTCGAGTTTTAATAATTAAGTGGCTCACCTCCACTCCAAACAAACCATCAAGGAAGTCCCCATGACGGGGTCTCATGATGTGGGTCTCTCTGGAAAAGAGGAAAAAAGGATAACATCGTCCAAACAGTGCCATCTCTTGAAAGAATTAGGAAGGTCAGGCCCATATCCAACGGTGAAAGAAAAAACAGACGTGAAATGCTGGACACACATAACTTCACGTGTTTTAATGCGCTGTTAATAAAAAGTTAAAAACAAAACAAAGTAATCGAAACATAGTCCACAAATTATGCACAACGGAAAAGCTAACGCTGAATGCAAGCCAACTATCATATCAAACTTTTACAAAAATTTTAAATTTTTACACTTGGGAGTTACGGGTGTGAATAAAATTTTGTTGCTATAGACTTGCAAATACCTTAAATGGGATCAAATTAAACGCGGAGTAACTGTCAGTACAATCATTATAACAGTCTTTTCAGTAAAGAATGTGACGAGAAGATTTTTAACAAATTAATAACATAAAATACCTACATAACCAGAGTTAAAAAATATCGAAATAAAATTGCAAGAAAAAATATTGATATATCGATATATTGCAAACTAAAATATCGACGATATATACCGATTGATATTTAAAAATATCGATATATTTATATTTTTGCCCAACCCTAGTATGTATACAATTTTCTCTTTTTATAGCATGTTCACACGGCTAAATGAACCACACGATTGCGATCCTTGGTGTTCACACTATTGTTCTTGTTTCATTTTGAGGTTATATTTTTTGTGCAAATATTTAACGTGGCTTTTATTTTAAAGACACCCTTTTACACTTTAAAACATGTCTCACTATTTGTTTTTTTTTTCTCATTTTTATACCCTTCACCTAAGGTGATAAGGTTATACATAAGTTTGTCATTCCGTTTGTAATTTCTACAATAT
>NDXZ01008272.1:6527-18147 GCA_003055125.1 Paykullia maculata | reverse complement strand
AACATATCTTAACGATTGTGGCCAAGTGTAAGTGTTATAATTGTGCAATATCAAGTAAGACTAGTAGAAACAACAAGGCGTTCTTAGGAAGAAAACGAAGCGGTTGAAAATTAAAAAAAAATAACTGATACGACTTGCAACCGTCAAGGAGCCCATCAGCCAACAACCAACCATTACAATCATTCTGCCATCTAACCGCCCATCAGTCAAGCCAGTAATTTTATATGCCACAACACACATTACAAGAAGGCAAGTGATCTTGTTCATGGCGAGAGCAGCAGCATAGATTGTTAAACATAAAAAACTAAGACTAGAGCAGCTTAAATTATGTGGCATCAATCAGAGAAAATAAAGTAAAACAAACGATGTAAGTTTTTGTTCCCGGCTAAGATTAAGTTTTTATACCCAGCATCAAAGTTTTTAGAGTTCATAAAATTGTGTATCGGAATATTCTTTTTTTTTCAAAAAAATTTCAGAATTAGTTTAAAGAGGATTTGATATGTAATTTTTATTTGCAATAACTTTTTAAAAAATCTCCTGTTTAAGGATAACTTTTTTAAAGTAATTTGTTTGCAATAAGTTTTCCAAAAATTTGTAAGTGATAGAAAATTAAAAAGAAAACGATTTATTTAAATCAAATTATTAATAAAAAATTAATATAAATTTTTATTAAATCAGAATTCGATACATTTTCTGGATAAAAAAAAATCTCTTTAAAATAAGAAAAATAATCTACAGTTCTTTCATATTTAAGATTAAAAGAGAAAACATGAAATGTTCAAAAAAACGTTGTTATTTTTTTAATTTTCTTTTTATAAACTTAATCATTTATTTCCTTTTGCCACTGGTTTATTACAGTTAAGGCGCAAAACTTTTGCTGGGAACATGTTATATATAATTTTAGAACTCTAGTATAGATCTTTTATATAAATAACATTTTTAAAAAGCAAAAACACCTAATAGAGGCTGAAAAAAACAACAAAAGAAGGATTTATTTTATCCATTAACCAACAATGTTGCTGCTTATTGTTGTTCAATATTGAATGCATTTGTAAAAATAATTCTTTTTTAATATAAACCAATAAATTTAATATTTTTTGTGCTGCTGGTATATCTGTTGAATAATGCAAATTTTTTTTATTCAATCATAAAGTAGCAATTTTGAAATCATTTTGTTTTAATCTTCAATAAATCAACTTCTCCTGTAACCTGATGAGCAGGCAGGCAGTTGTAGCAGCAGCAGCAGCAGCAGCAGGTTGTTTGGCCTATTTTTGATTTATTTTGATCATTAATGGGAAGTCATGTTAGATGAGTTATTAAGGTATTTGAAAGTTGATTTGTTGTAGTTTTTAATTTTATTTAAAACAAGAAAAATTTTATAAAAGTAACAAGTGTACAAAAAAAAAATTAGTTACTAAACAATATTAAATTAGTTTTTACAAAATAATAGTTTAAAAAAAATTTTATTTTGCAACAAAAATTATAATTTTTAAAATTCGTATTTTCTTTAAATAATACTGTTTCTTTAATAAAACGCATAAAAATGTTAAAATGAAAAGTAAATAAACCTTTATTTAAATAAAAAATTATTTAAAATTAATAAGGTTTACGCAAAAATGCTTTTCTTTAGGAATCTTAAACAAAGGTTTTTTTAATCGGTCTTTAATATTCTACTTCTACGAATTTTTAAATATTTTTCTTACAACAAATAGTGAAATAGTTCTGGTGGAAATATAGCGCATTCTTCAAAGAGGAATTTTTAACAACTTCCTTTAGCATTTGGCCGCATGTAGTCGTCTGAAATTGCTGGCTTATTTGCATAAGCCAATGCTTCAGTTAACCACAGAGAAGATATACCAAAGGCATGATCTTGGTGGTCAATTGATGTCACCATTTTGCAAAAAAACAAAATGCGTTTAAAAGATTTTTCTTAGAGTAAATTGATTATTGGACGCGTTGTATGGCATGTGGTGCTGTTGTGTTAGAAAAATTTTGTTTTAAGTAAACTTTGCATATACATAGGGCCCCAAATAATTGGCAATCATAGTTCCATACTGCTCGCTATTGATGGTAATAATCTTGCTCGTATCATTTCAAATGAAGTTAGAACCAATGATTTTATCAGTTTATAGAGCTTAGGAAACCATACTTTTTTGTAAATAAAGCAGTTGTTGAGGAACTCCTTAGTGAACTTTTTTGCTTCAAATGCAAAATTTTTGCCTTTGAACATTCCCATTAAGCTTAAGATGAGTCTTATTACTTGGTTAGAATATGTGGGTTAAAGCAAAAAATTATTGTACCATCTGGATCTTATTACTTCAAAAGAATATGTAGATTAATGCAAAAAATTATTGTACCAAAGATACGGGTGTCTGCCGGCAAGGTATACTACTTTGTTTTGCCGCCATTTTGGTAAACATTAGTCTTAACAGTTCATATTAAACAGTCGAAAGGTAGAGATGTGGCAAATTTATCATGGAAAAATGTTTTAATCGTTAAAACATTTTATCAAAATCAATCATCGATTACTGTGACTATGAGAAAGTTGCGTGAAATTTTTAGGAGAAACAACGTGTCAACAAGACGCACTATTTATCGTGTAGTGAATGATTTCGAAGAAAGAGGGACTGTAGCTGATAGGCCCAAGCATGGATCACAACGTACTGCAAGATCGGCTGAAACATTACTGCTGCTTAAGAAAGTGTTCAAAACCATCCATCAACCTCAATTCGACGCCGTGCTCAGGAGCTTGTCAATGGGGAGCGATGCTTTGGGCTTGATTAACATGTGGTATCAACAAGACGGAGCCACATCGCACACAGCCAGGATTACAGTGGAAACAAACTATTTAAAATGTTCAATTGATCCTTCCTTAATTGTACGATCATAAGCAGCAATTGCTTCTTCGGTGTGCGCTAAATGACGTCTTCATGGAGGTGTTTTACTACACAGGTCAACAAATGATTACCTCAGCAACTAGAATGCAAGCTTTTAAAGGTTTGATCTGTGCTGAAGTTAAACCTTTATTTTAAAGCTAATAGATAAGACCTTAAGACGACTTAACAAATTTTATAAAAAAGCTAAAATCACTCTGTTATAACATCCTGAATATGGCTTAAAACGAGGTTTCTTTAAACTTTGTGTTTTGATATTCCAAAACCCTTATGTAAAGGAGAAATTTTTAGGTTAAACTGGAATTCAAATTAGCTCAAACCTTGGTTCCAGGGTTTCGACTTTATTCAAATTTTGTCGGCCTGTGTTATTGAGAGTATATGTACCTAGTGCGATCCATGGATAATTGAATAAGTAAGTCTCTCAAATAATGTAAACGTAGGGAAGGCTTTTTTAAAAATCATATCTATTTACGATAAAATATTTTTATTTTTTTAAATTCTCATTTCACCGAATATTAAACATAAAGTAAAGGAACAGGCCTATTATTTTCCGTTCATCGCCTTTAATTCCTTTATTCCTATTGCTTTTTAATTTGACAACATTTTTTTAATGAAAAAAACACGTTTTGAAATCTAAAACCATCTTTAGAAAAATTTTTGTCAACAATATTTTTTAAGGCCACACAGTAAAATAATTTGATGTCTGCTTAAAATCAACATATTTGCTTTAAAAATTTTATCGCGTTAATTTATTTTTTATGGGGCTATTTGGGTAATTTTTCTTTATCTTGATGTTTTTGCTTTTAAAACAAAATTTGTGTTACAGCCTCGTGTTTGGGGGGAAAATTGATTAAAAAAAAACCATTAACATTAACATTGATCGAGGTGCACAGTATAATTTGTTGCATGTTGTTTACACAAAACATTTTGAATATTTCATGCAGCAAAAATTTGGCGCTAAAATAGTAGAGAGTTTTGTTTGGATTTTGTTTTTTTTTGTAACTAATCCCAAGATAATTTTAATGTCGACATGTAGTCACGCACTTATAAAATTGTTAAGCTCTAACAGACTGTACAAGTAATGAAGGTGCGAAAAAAAAAGAAAATGTTGTTAAGAATTTTTCACTGCCAGTCTTTGTCATAATGATTATTTTAGTATGTTGCCTTTTTTATTACATTTTTTTTTTAAATGACTCTCCACGAAAAAACAGAATAACAACAAAAGTCCCAACAACATATTATATCTACCTGAGGAGATTGTTAACTAATGACAGCTTCTAATATCATCAAAAAAACAGTAAGAACAACCATAAACAATAAAAGTAGAGGTGGAAAAAGTTGTTCCTGCAACAGATAATGATGTATAAGTTGTTTGATTATTGTTGGCAATTATTATTGGCAACTATAGTAATTTCACACCAATTTTATAGGATATTTCACAGTGATCACTTACAGACTGACACAAGTATTTCTGTCCCAACTTTATATTCAAATTTATAGTTTTTAGTAGAAAAAAACAAAACAATAAAAATGGCCTCGAAACTAAACAAATATTAAACGCAAATTTCTTTTTGTTGTAAAATATTTATGAGTCTTTATTATGGTTTTGTTAAATTGCGTATTTAATTTTGGGTTTTTCTTCTTAAATCATTATATTCACTTTCCCTTTTCCTAAAGTAAGTTTTGTTGTTGTTTTTTCTTGAAAAAACAAATCTTTTTTTAAAATAATTTGTTTGTAAAAGAGAAAAACTTAATATTCATGCAAAATTTTAATGATTAATTTGCAAAGTAATTGTAAATTTTTTTACTCTTTTACTGCCTTTTAGTTAGTAGGCAAGTTTGTGTCTTAAAGCTTTCGTTTTCTTTACTTTTCTTCTGGTCACGCTTCTAATTGCGTAGCTTTGTATGTAGGTCAGTTTTGACAAAAGGGAAATTTGTGAAGAAACTCGTAGAAGAATTTCGTAGAAATTCATATATTTAGAAAAAAAGTTGTACTAGCAGACAAGGCAAGGAATACATGACCACTTCAGTTTACAAAAAAAAACCAAAACAATTGCCCAAGATTCACAAAAATTTAAGTTCAAATATCTTTTTGAAGAAAAAAATTTTGTAATAGAAATAAGTTAGCAAATAGTAAACGAAACTTTAAAGAAAATAACTAAAATTGGGGAGAAGTACACAAAAAAATTCCAAGTTTTAAAATCATATAGTACTAAATGGAGAACCAGCAGTTTCTGTAGAAGTTTGTAAAACCAATCAACCCAACATTAATACATCGATAGCTTCCCAAATAAACTTTGTTATCAGTGTTTAATTCACCATTTGGATAATAGTTTAAGAAATCTTGTATTATTTAAAAAATTTACCAAATTTCCAATCAACTAAAGATGTTTTAACCCAACTACATTTACAATTACGGCTCTCCGCTATGTAAAACAAATTTTAAATTAATTTATTTTAAAATTTGTTAAACAAAATTTTATGTTAAATACTTACAACTTTGTAGGTCATTGGTCATTTGTATTATATATTTCTTTTTTCAAATGTTAAAGCAATGTTTAGGCAGATAAACACATGTAACTATTTGCACTGGACTTTTTTTAGTGTTAAGAACCAGAATCTACAAATTGCGTGGCGTGCTTTTTCACTGTTAATTTTTTTTTTGCTATTTTGAATGGCAGCGCTGCCATCGATTATGAAACCGCATGAATATAGACAGGCGTTTTTTTTAGTTTAATTTATTGCCTAAAGTTTGTCTGTTTTTTTTTTATTAAGTATTTAAAAAATATAATAAATAGAGAACGCACTGACAAATTGTTGTTTTAAATGAAAGATGAGATTTGCGGTAAAAAAATAAATAAAATTTATTGTTATTTGTAATTGGCCAAAAACAATTTCATTTATGGGAATTTTTTAAAATTGTTCTTAACTGTTTAAGTTTATTCTTTATTTTTTAGACGTAACCTTAAGAAAGAAAACAAATAAAATTGCACCAACAAGTGTTGCCTACTGCACTTTATTGGGAATTTAATTGTACCCTTCACCACAGGTGACAAGGGTATATTTGAGTTTGTCATTCCGTTTGTAATTTCTACAAATATTTATTTCCAACCCCATAAAATATATGTATTCTGAATCCTTATTTAAAGGGAAGTCGATTAAGCGATGTTCGTCTGTCAGTCTGTTGAAATCAACTTTTCCCTGCCTCCCAATATCGTATATGACCCGGTATTGGTATCAAACGATCAGAAATCAGAAAGCCAGCAAATTTCGGCAATTAACGAGATAAAAGCAAAAAAATGTTTCTTTTTTTAAACCAAAATGATTATATTTGTGTGTAAGATATGCCTTTTTGGGAAACTTGAAAACAATTTACTAATTGGCCCAGAATCAGCGAAAAACCTATATGTACTTAAATTAATATAATAAAAAAAAACAAGTTTTCTAAGACTTTAAAGACTTTTCGGACATGTAAATATATACACATTATTTTAAAAGTGTTTTCGTTTTGATGGAGCACCTTTTTTTAATTTATTAATAACCTTAAAAAAATTCAACTTTTTAAAGGAACTGGATTAAAAAATTTTTTTTAAATAATTTCACTTTATATGCCTAACCCAATTAAAAGGAAGAAAGTGTTGTGCGTTTGTGCCTATCTGTGCATTAAGATCTTGTAATAAAAACACAGTTACAATTTAAAAAATAAAATTCTTCATTTTCCGATAAAATTTAATTGTGTTAAACATTTCTGTAGGCATTTTGAATAAATCTTTTATTAACAAGTTTTTTATTTAGAAATTTTTTTAACAAATTCTTCTCAAATAAAAATAAATTAAATATTTTTTTAAGTGTTTTATTTGAAAGTATTTTACTTAAATTCTATTAAAAAAAATCTAGAAATTTTGTGCAACCTTTCTTTAAATTTCGCTAAATTTTCTTTTAATTAAAATCTTTCAAATTAACTATTTAAATTATTTTTGGTATATTTTTTTATTGAATTCTATTGTCTGTCAAACTTAAGATAAATCTCTTTGTATTAAATAAATGTAAGCAGGTTGCTGTCAGAACTTTGCAACATTAAAAAATATTGACTGTTTTTGAATGTAAAAGTTTCATTATAAAAGGTATTGGTTAATATGTTACTTTTGTTGTTGGCTGTTTCTCCTAAAATACATGCGTCATGTCAAGATATTGCTCACATCTTTGTAACAATTATGTCTGATTAAAATCTCTTCATATATCCCACAGTGTTCGTTGGTCTAAGCACTAATATTTCTTGTCTATCTTACACAAGAGTTTAAACTTCAAATTCTTAAACAAATCCCAGACAAATTTAAATCCCCATCAAGACAATTTTTGCATGTAGGTGTGTAAACGTTAAATAAATGAAAATACATTTTCACTTAGTTATCAGAGACTATTGCACTTGTGGTCATTAGTTGCCAACGATTTGCTATTTTAACAATGATTTTTATTTATATGACTATACAAATCTGAAAACAACAACAACGCAAGCCACACTTTAGCAAACGTAGCGCATGGAAGTATGGACGGACGGACGGACGGAATAGACAAATATATGGTTAAACCAAAGTGGTAAACTTGACCATAAATGTAAATTTTAATGATGCTTATGATGATATATTTATGACTAATTGCCGGTTACACATTTATACACTCTTATATGCATTTGTACCGGTCATTAAAAAAGGTGTGATCTGGTTATTAAATAAGGTCTACTAAAACATTCTCCTTTAATTAACTGAATAAAAAGACGCCTATGGCCAAGAGCTGAATATTTCATATAATAAAATATAGAAAACAAAGTGATGAAAGAATGGTTACTGTATCAGTTACAAACACACACACACACAAACAGTCATAAATAAACAAAACATAAAAATATATACAGCCCGTGAGAGAATTGTTTACGTTTACCTTTAAATTGCACCATAAAGTTAATTCGTTATTTTTATTAAATAAAAAAAGCTTTTGGTTAAATCCTTTACATAATCCGACTTTTATGATGTATCAAAATAGGAATTGAATGAAAAAAAATCAATTGATTTAAATTATAATGGAAGATAGTTAAGAGAATTAAAAACAAAATGCTTTTAAGTGTTAATTAGCCAAAGCTGTTACATAAACAATTAAAAATGCTATACTCGGCCATGAGGCATTTTAAATACCCTCTACAAATTATACAAAACTTGCAAAACTTTTTTATGTTAAAATGATATAAAAACATCATCTATAGAAAATAAATGTAAATATGTTTTAAAAACATTTCAATTTTTTTTTTGATGATGATAGATTTTTTAAATCCACTGTTTTTAAAGCTTTGAAGCATTAAATTTGTCCACCAAAGTTTGAAAAATTTAATAAATATTTATTTATACTTTTCGTCAAAATACTGGGATGTAATCTAAATATGTTTATTAAATTATTAGAATATATAAACTATTTAGATGTTTTAATTTATATTGTCAGGCTTTTTTAGTTCATGTGATTATTGTTAAGAATATTATATACAATATATATATAATGGCGCTATACGGCCCTATTCTCCTTACAGAAGTAAAAGAATTTATATATATATACACAATACAACTTTATATACAATACAATATAAATATACAAAAAAAAAAATGTTTGTCCAACTGTAGTATGTTGTTTCGCCACTACATGGGTTACAAATTCGATTCTCAATTAAGGCTTTTGTCTGTTATACGACTTAGGCCAATAACAAATATTTGCATTTTGTCTTGTTGATTATATTCAATTATTGGCTATAATGTTGGCCGTTTTATTACACAATTTTATTTCATATGTTTTTGAAATATGTATTGCATTGTATACTAACATTGTAAATACATATTGATATAAGTTTCTTTGTTTCTTTGTTTATTTGAAGTTTATTGTTATTTAAAGTTTAACCAAACATAGATACGACTGACACAATAGAAACTACTTGCTTACAACTTAATAACTTACAAATGTAATTCAATACACGATAAATAAATTTAAGAAATATTGATTTGTTTTTATGAATTAATTAATTAATTGAATATTTATTTAATTTAGATTTAAAATAAAAGTAAATTTGCTTTATAAATGACGTGGCCATTTCCCCATTAAGCGGTCAAATTAAAGGGTAAGCAAACTTAACAGCTTTCAGAAAATTTTGTTGCAAACATATATTTCATTATGGCCTTTTCAACACTCATTCGTAAAATAATATTCTGCAAACCCCCATTTTATTGCCAAAATTTCCGTAGGCATGTATTTACCACATCTCCAATACAAATGTACATACATATTTCAAAATATCCACATGTGTGTTGTATCTATTAGGGTATCTAATGCATATTTTATATGTTTAGTTTTACTTGAAATATTCCCTAATATACCTGAAATATATTAGGGAATATTTCAGGTAAAACTAAACATATAAAATATGCATTAGATACCCTAATAGATACAACACACACCTATCTTGAATAAAGAATTTATTGAAATAAATAAACTGTCTGAAACTTAAAGTCTAAAAGCTTACAATAATATATAAAAAAAATTCTAAAAAAAATGTTCTCAAATCCCTTCTCAATTGCAAAGTGCTTACTTAGATTTTACTTGATTTAAAAAATTTTCTAAGCTACTCTGTAATATTCTAATAATCATCAATAATATTACTAAGAAGTAGCCATGTCTAAAAAAGAAATCCCAATATTTCTTAGTTTCAACAAAACATACTCATATGTATATGCGAAGCTTAAGCTTCGAAATTTTCAATTGTTTGTAACAAATCAACAATGATCAGTTGTGCATTTATGGCTTTTGGGTGTAAACTGCACTTAAGAAAACAGCAAAAACTATAATTTTTTAGGAGTTTTTTCAAAAGTAGCTTTAACTGTTCCCATATTAAACCACGCCAAAGTTGCGTATGAAAAAAATTGCAATCGTTTAACTAGTTTTGTTTTACGTGTTGGGAAATTATATTGATTTGGTGTATAAAAAAAACAGTTGATTTAAAAGAATTGGCCCCGTTTAATAGATAGTTGGCATAACAAATTACAATAATATTGGGTCAACAGCGATTACGGTACATATTAGCAAAACTTATTCATAACCCTTTGAGCTTAATTTTATATTTTAATATACGATTTTTATTGGACAAAAAACGCCTACAGATGAAAATTGACAAACAATAGAGTGTAACTTCCTTTATGCATTTGCTGTTTTCTAAGAAATTCAGTTTCAATAAGAGAGATAGAGAGAGAGCGAGAGCATGTGTAAACCATAAAAAATTTAAATGTAATGGGAGACAAATTTGCTCAAATTGTGCTTTGAGATGTTTTTATTAAAAAAAATTTTTGCTTACAAGAATATGGGTCCAAAGTTCTCTTAAGAAAGAACTCGTAAAAATTGTTTAATACAAAAGATTTTGTATTGTTTTTAAATAAAATTTTCTAAAAAAAAAAACTGTCGGAAAAATGTGTTTGATTGAATATTATTGACTTAACGGACGGAATTGCATTAGAATAAATTTAAAATTTTAATAAAATTCTAAAATTAATCAATAACTTTGTATGTAAACAAAACTACAAACTGATTTTAAACCAAATTAGTTTGTATGGAAAAAATTTTATTAAAAACAAAATTATAAAACAAACATTTATAACTTATTTTTGATTCAAAAATTTTGTATTCATTAAAACTGCGTTGTGAACTTTGTTTTTTTAATTAAAATAATTTTTACCACATTTCTATTTTAAAAAAATATGAAAAAAATTTCTATAAAATGTTTAAAATAAAAATAAAAAGAAATTTAAGAAAAAATTTTAATATATTAAAAAAAAAATTTCTACGGCCCTATGCTCCTTGTAGGAGTAAAAGGAACAAATATATATATATATAAAAAAAAAATTTAAATATTAAATATTGTTTTTTCTATAAAAGAAAATATTATTAAAAACATATAATTTTCAACATTTAGTGTTTTGTCTACATTTTTATGTATAGTGTATGATGTATACAGTTTATTATTGCCAACCAACAAACAAAGTGTAGGAAGATTTAAGTTTTTTTTTTAGAGACAATAAACAATAAGTTTGTTTTCACGCCAAAGGCTGGAAGATGTTCCTTTTGTTTCTTTAGTTTTATTATAAAATTATTATTATTATTATTGTTGTACATTTTTATTTAACCATCAACAAAGAGAAGTGAGAGGCATATTAACTTTGTTGTTCGGTTGGTTACTTATAAAACGATTTACCCAAGAGCCCACAAAGTGTAGATAATCTCGATCTTAATACATTTCTCAAACAATTTAATATCTGTTCATAAGTTCCAAAAACGACAAAGTGGCTGAAAATTGACAAATTTTTTGTTATTTGTTATAACAACTTTTTGCTATTTAAATTAGTCAAAAACAATTAAAACGAATAAATTGACAGAAAAATTAATTTTAGGCGAAACCAAGTCCACAACAAAAAATGTATTAATAAGTGGGATCGTATTAATTTAAATGTTTGTTTTGTTAAAACTTATTGTTTTTTTTTACTGAAAAAAATTTTTTTTATAATAAATTTGAATAATATGTCATACAAAGATGCATATCTTCACGCTAAATACAATTGATGCCTCTTTTAATTGTTTAGTTTAAAAATTTGTAGGTTAAACTTTATTTGTTTTACTTATTTTAAACTTAAAAAAATTTTTTTTTT
>NDXZ01008268.1:0-12894 GCA_003055125.1 Paykullia maculata | reverse complement strand
TTTATTGATGTGCAAAAAAAAACACAAATGGAACTAAAATGTATTTTGTGCCAACTGCCTAAATTAAAAATTTGTCTCTACATCGCATTAAAATATTCCTTCGGTTTTATGTTATTATCTTGAAAACGAATAATTGGCTTAAATCAACCTTGGCACTAATTATAGTACTAATCAAGAGCTATAAAATTCGCCTTTTGGAAAACTTAAATAATGTTTTTGCATATGTTACTTTCCACTTTGAATGCGTACACGCAAAGAAAAAACATGAATGAATATGGTCACGGTAATATGATCACAGACAATTTTAAAATTCTATGATTATAACAATCGTTATATGATTGCCATAATCATAATATGGTTGTAGTCATATTTTACGTCAATACCATCAGATGGCAAGAATCATTATATGTTTGTCCAGACCATAAAATTTGTTACGGATAATCAAAAAAAATAAAAATGTATGATGGTTTCAGATTATGGTTATCATATACTCTAAAACCATCATATATATGATTATCCGTAACAAAGTTTATAGTTTGGACAAACATATAATGATTTTTGCCATCATATATATGATCATCGTATTGACGTAAAATATGACTACAACCATATTATGATTATATCAATCATATAACGATTGTAATAATCATAGAATTTTAAAATTGTCTGTGATCATATTACCATGAACATACTCAACCATGTTTTTTCTCTGGGTGTACGTATGTCGCATTCGACATTGGAGAAATGCCCATATGACGTCACTGTAGAAGAATTTCTTCTAAAATTAAAACTGTTGTTTTAAATTCATTTGTTTTGCATTTAGAAACACCATAAAGAAGTGCGTTGTTAAGCTGGTAGTAACTGTTTAATAACTTTTTTTACAACATTTTTTAAAAATAACATTTATAATTAAGCTTTTTTGCGCTTCAAAAATTAACATAATTTTACTTCAAAACAATCATTGGTTTTTAATATTATTCACGCGTTTTGGGTCTATGTATCCAGCAAAAGCTTAGTAATGACAAGTCATTGCCAATTTACACAGTTTTCAATGACTTTTTCTTAAGGATAATTTTTTTTTAAGTTACGAACATATTAATTTCGTATCAGGTTCTAACTAAAAAAAATTCAACTTCAACAGCAATTTTAACTCATTCGCTTTACCGCACACTCCTTATTACAACCCTTTGAGCGTGTATTTTTGTGGGTCGGACAATGTATGTAAAAGAGTTTTACTTACCAAATTGTGTGTCATCCAACAAAGTCTTTTTAATCTCATGTCCATCATCTCCACTAATGCCAACACCATCAATGCTTTCCAATTCGGTACGACGTGGCGGCTTTTCAACGGGATTAACTTCTGTCAAGAGGCTTTTTTGCATTTCCATGATGACAGAACCTTCTAGCATCGAACCATTATGAGTTTTATCCAATTTTGTGGAGATTAAACCGTTCTCACTTAGCATTGTACTATCCTTCTGATACGTTTTAATACGACGACAATACCAGCATATGACCAACACAGCAACAATCAACAACAACAAAAGGGTGGTAACAATAAGACAAATAATAAGTAAAATATTTGTTTCCCGATGGGATGTGGTGGTGCCAATACCACCAAAGGTTGTAGCACCACCTGTGCCATCGAGGGCACTGTAATTGTCTCCATTAATGAGCAGAAGGAATTCAGCTTCTGCTTTTCCACCACGATTGTCGGCTATACAGGTATATGAACCTTTATCGGTGGAACGTACGCCAAAGATGTGCAATTCGGAATTAAGCGTATTGAACCTTTCGGAATGTTGTTGTTCAAACGAATTGAGTACACGAAAACGAGAATCATTGGGATTGATGGGTCGCTTATTGTACAACCAGGTAACATTGGGACGTGGCGACCCCTCTATGCGACACGGCAGTGTTATATTATCTGACTGAGCCTCGACATAGGATCGCACAGAACCCAAAATTTTCGGTACACAGGCAAAATGTTCCGAAGGTATTTCATTCCATAATTTTCCTTTCAGCTGTTTGGGCTCATTGCAATCTGTGGGTGGCGTATAAAGACGATGCGCAATGGCAAAATCACGAAATTCCTGCAATTCGCAAGTACAATTCCAGAGATTTGATGCCAGTGATAAATGTACCAATTTCAGGGTACGTTGAAAGGTCTCTCTTCTCAATACCGTTAGATTGTTATATTCCAGATATACCGCTGACAGAACTGGTAGTTGGCCAAAAGCATGAATATCGATACGTTTTAGTTTGTTGTTTTTAAATTCAACACGCGATAAAAAGTGCAAATCGGCGAAAAGGTGATTTTCCAGCACCTCGATTTGATTGTTATTCATCACCAGATTGCGAAGTTTAACAAGACCGTTAAAAGTACCTACATGCAGTTCCTTAATAAAATTGTGCGATAGGTCCAGTTCTATAAGGATAGCAAGACCTTTAAGAGCATCTCGATTCAGTTCCTGAATGGTACAATTTTTTAAAAAGATCTTGTGTAAATTTTGAAGACTCGCTTCTATGAACTCTTCTTTCCTTAGTTCGGGTATCATATTGTTTGACAGGTCAATTACTTGTAGCTCATTGCTCAGTTCGTTGGGTATAGTGGAGATTTGTCTGCTCTTGCAGTCGGCCGTCTTTTTGCCCGAATTCCAGTGGCAATGACACGAACTGCAACTCTGCATCCAATCTGTATCGCCAACTACCGACTGTATACTGAGGAGCAGGAGAAGGCTGGTGGCAAAGATAACTTTTGTTAACCAGTCGCGCAGGCAATGTGTTGTCATTTCGGTAGTTTTTTTACTCTGTAAAGGGTGAAAAAATCTCCGGATTTCTGATGGTGAAATCATAACGAAATTTTTGTGTTTTAAGGTGTCGTGAAATGGACGAAGATGGTTATTTTAAAGTGGGTAATACAACTGAGTAGTTTTTTTTAAATTATTATTATTTGTTATGCAGACATAAACTGCTTTTTCGTTTTTCCAATTAATTATTCTTGTTGTAGTTTGTAGTCCTGTACATACATTTGTTTAAAGTGGGCCTTTTTTAAGCCAACTAACAGGCTGGCTGTGTATGTGTCTTTTTTTTCTACTTTTCCTTTCAACTTGTTAATTTCTGTGGAATGCTCAACGAATATAAAGCAAAGCCAACCATGTACAAAGCTGATGATATTTTCGAGTCAATGTCGACGATAACATTAACTTTGTTTATGGGTAATATTAGTGGTTGCGTTGATGGTTTAAGTATTGCGATTCGTGTCCTTTACTTATTTAATAATAACATCTTCCTCTATCATTTACTTGTTGGATGTTCTTACTGCTGCTGCCTCTATGTTAATTGTTCTTGCTATCGTTGTTTTTTTTGTGCTTGTTTGTCAACATTTGTTTGTGGATGTACAGATGGTAATTAGCAAATTATCGTTGTTGAAGTATTTAACATATACAGGTACAAATAAAATAACACTCGTCTTAGTAATTCTTCTGGCTATAAAGAAAAAAAAGAAGGAAAATTATTAAGTAGTCAGTAGCACAAGTGTTATAAAAATACTTATTATATTAAAATAATCTTTACATTTTATTTAACTTTCAACAGTATGTAAAGCGTTAGTTTCTTTTTAAAGCTATCGAGTATTACATGCTCAATGAGCACATTTCCTATTATGCTACAAGATTATTGATTAATAACACTGTGCTACTTGAGGTGACTAAAATCCTAGCTCCGTTTTGCAATATTAGTTCGCGTTTTAATTTTATAGTTCTCAACATATTGGGAGTCTTGGTGAATCTTCCGAAAAATGGTACCATTACCTTTTAGCCAATAACTCATTCAGACTTGGTGATAGCGTTTTAAGTATCTAATGAACAACCCTTTGAACGATTTATCGCCGGAAATTTTTTTTGTATATTTTTTAAGAAAATGCAAAAAAAAAATTTGATTTTTTTTACCTTTTTTTGGCATAGCTCGCAGGAATCTTTCTTTTTCCCTATACTTTCTTTTACAAAAATGTAGCTAGAGTCAAATAATAACTTATGTGAACATACCTATACGATCTGAACATGTTCAGACCACTTATATAGCAAAAATTACCTTTTTTTTTGCAGGAAAATTTTTGATTTTTTAGATATGGACAAAGGGGTCTCAAATATATTTTAAATATATCAAACAAATAGTTCAACACAAAACAATAGAAAAGAAAAGAGTTTTATTATATTATTTCCACAAAAAAAAATTTTTTTTTGAGCGTCAAAAAATTGTGAGAATCTACCATTTTTTAGGTAAAAAGTTGGCTGTATGAGCTATTTAGGGTGCCTATGTTCACAAAAACTGTTTTGTTTTACTCTGGCTACAAGTTTGTCAAAGATAGCAATATGAAAATTTCAGCAGTTTGCAAGTTATGGTAAAAATTTCAAAAACTGACCTTCAAAAAACTGTGTTTTTCGCAAAAAAATAGGTATTTTTTGCAATATAAGTTGTTTCAACATGTTCAGATCGTGTAGGAATGTTCTCAAAAGTTGTTCCTTTTTACTTTGGCTTTATTTTTATAGACGATAGCATTGGAAAAAAGAAAGATTCCTGCAAGCTATGGTAAATAAAAAGTAAAAAAAAATCCATCCTATATAGCCAAGTCTGTGTACTTTTTTCACTGTCGCACAGTGTAGTTAAAAACGTATAAAACCTTAAATAAATAGCGATTTATAATATTATTTAATTAGTTTTAATACGAAAAAAAAAATAAATAAAAAGAAGCATAAAAGAATGGAAATAAAAGTGTTGGCTGAACAATGAACATGTTCTCATACAAAACTTGATTCCAGAAACCCCATAATGAATATTTTTATTATTTTAACCCGACTAAATAAAACATTTAATGATCGATTTTTTTTATGTAACAAAATTATAAAAACCTAACAGATATAGAATTATATATTTGTATTTTCAATCAACGAGAAAATATTGAAAAATAATCTTTTATTCTTATTTAAGTTTAAGGATTTGTTTTTTCTTTTCTTAAAAGATCATTTTAAAATGTACTTTAAATAATAACGCGCCAAAGCAGTTGCAAATACAATAAGAAAATGAGAATAAAATATATTAAAAGAAAAGTCGTTTACTTTGATGCAAATTGTAACACAATCAAGCAGCAAAATGCGAACAAAGATATTTGTGGTTAGTTTCGTTTTCCAACCACACAAACACATTAGTTTGTTGCAAGTAACAAGCAACAGCATAAAAAGCATCAACAGTTACAGCAATATGAATATTATAGAAAAGATATCAAATTAAAAAATAAATATAGGAAAAAATTGAAACTAATATTGCAAAAAAAAATGAAATGGAGCAATTAGATGAAGTTCGATACTACAGCGTAATGACATTCCTAAATATGTTTGTAGTTATTTACAGGGGTATTCGATGTACAATTCTTAAGTAAAAATTGACAAAGTTTGTAATGTTTTGTCCTTCAATAAAAGAGATCGGCGTAACGAAAACAAATTATTGAATTGCCTTGAGTCTTACTTTGATTCTGCAATGAATATCGGCGCACAACAGTATTATGTAAGAATTATTGTGCAACATCAATAGTATATGTATTTATATCTTAACAAAGTGTCAATGTGCATTTTTAAAACGTTTAGAGTTTCACAAGTATCAATAAGTAATTTATCATTATTTTTCCACTTTTTGCTTCTTTTCTTCATCAACTGTAACATAAAATCACGCCTGCTTTTAAAGACAGAGATAAGTCAAGGTTGATATAATATATTTAGTGCAGTCCTTATGTGTAACATCCATAAAAAGTTTTACTGAAGAAAAAAAAACCAAAATATTAACATATAGTAACAGCAGAGTAAAATAAATAAATGGCTGACTGCATGAGTAAATAGCAAAAAATTGTTGTTCTTGGACGGTTGGTTGATTTCTTGGTTTGCTGCTTGATTGCATTTTATCTACATTTTGCAATACTTAGAATCTTCTCCTCATAGTGTTTAGTTTTTAGCATCATGTTCTTTATTAGTAGCTGAGGTTTTCTTAGAAAAATTGTAAAATAAAAAACTACATTGACTTTTATTGAATTTGAAAGAGCATGTCGACCTATGAGTTATTAAATACTAAACAACCATTCAGTGACATACCATTTACAAGTATGTTTTATCAATAGATAATTGTATTAAATTATCTTTACATTGAAGCAAAAGCGTAACGTACAACCAATGGACTTTTTAATGGAAGTCCATCAGCGTCTGCTGATGATGGTGTGACTGACTGTCACACAGATTTTGATTAAATTTTATTTAACCATGAGGGTAAGTTTACACAAAACACTTAGGACGAAATTTACTGTCATTGGCTAATCACTTGTAAACTAAAAAAAACCTTTAATTGTTGTGGTAAATTTCGTTTTAACTCAACAGTGATTAAAAAATATGACAATCAATCATATAGGCGACAATCAATCAATATAGGCGACAATCAATCATCATACTCTAATTTCTAATAAACTGTGAGGTAAATAAATGATATTTTCAACACTAAAACACCGATCAAAGAGTGCTGATGATGAAACCGTAACTGGAGCCTAAATCTGACTTTCGATAGCGAAAATACAGCAGCCCGCATAGCTTCCATAATTTTTTATATGTTAATTTATTTAAAAAAGGTCAATAAGTTCTCTAAATGTTGTTTTCTACTTTCTTAAATACTGGCATTTCTTATTTCTTTCATTCGTCAACAATATACAAAATCAGCTGATCAAGGTTGCCACTTGCTCATATTTTGTTACAATTTGTATGAACACATTTTACTATTAGATGTGTTACCCATTTAAAGCTGATGTAGTTTAAAACATACTTTTTTTTGACTGTAATAGCAAAATAGTTAACTTTAATAGTTTTAATTTTAAAATCGTTCATAAAAAGAATCGACTTTACTTTGTGACTATGAGTATGGGCCATTGAATTTGGACACTAATGATATACAACTCACTAAGTTACACAACAGTAAATGTGCGCAAAAAAGGAAAAAAGCGCAAAACTAAAAAACTTAAGAACAAAATAAAATTTAAAGCACGTGATTCAAATCGTACTCAGAAGATAAGGATAATGTTTTAATTGTTTTAGCATCTTAGTGTTGCTGCTGTTGTTATAAGTTTTGTTGACTTTCGTGTAATGAACATATAATACTTAACCTCTTGCTGTCAGATGCTAATTGTTTTTTCTATCTGTAAAAAGGAAAAGGCAAGACTTATGTATGTTCCTTTCGACTTATTCTGTTTTGCTTCAATTAGTTGTAGAAAATTTTGTCTGCCGTTATCGATGTTGATGCAAATTTAAGCTCGAAAGATAACGACTTTAAATATCGTTAGAAAAAAAGTCTGGGGAACTGAAATCGGAAGATCTGGACGGCCAAGCTAAACAAACAAAATACGAGATACACGTAGTATGACAAGTGGCTTCATCCGGTTGAAGTCACATGTCTTTAAACTTCTGCTATGAATAATTAAGTCAACATATTTTTACAGCGCCATTTACCGTAACAGCGTTGTCGTCGGCATTTTTTAATAAATAAATTTAAATTACATTTTCCAACAAAACTGCACACCACACTGAGAATGTTGCTGTTGTAGCCTATAGTTTTAAGGAAAACCTAGGTTTGTCAATTTCTCGTCGAACTTGGGAACTAGGAATTATTATTGATTTTGTATGGCAAGAAATGAAGATATTGACGTTACGTACCACGCAAATAACGAAAACCACGCTCTTCTGGGTGAAAGGTTTCCTAATCCTGTGATTTCTCGAAGAGGTGATCACAATTGGCCACTGAGATCTATGCCATTGGCCTATAATCGATTTAAAACCTAAAATATGGAATTCGTGAAGTTATCGAAGATATACAGCTGCAAATGTGCAAGTTGAAGATAGAAAATTTCATAAAAAGAATATGGTCCTGCAATCGTAGCTGTGGCGGTAATTTTGCAGATATTGTTTTGCATTAATAAAGGCATAGCCTCCACTTTACAATTAAATAAATATCCGATGATATAAAATGATACCTCTTATTGGAAGACTCTATACATAGTTTTAATTGTATTAATATTTTTAAAAGAAATAAAAAAATGCTTTAATAAAAAACTGAGTTTATTTTTACTTTTGCAACAAATTTTCCGTGTTGTGTATTAAAAAAAAAATTGATTTAAAATGGTCAATAACAAAATTATTTGTTTCATTGTTTTTATATTTTTTCCCCCCCGTTTTTAAAGTTTTTCTTTATTTCCTTTTCAATTGCATTTTAATCTAATGGTGTTTTTCTACTCGAAATGTTTTAATTAAAAAGTGTTGAAAAAAGCATTTTTGTTAACTCGTTCTTTATTCGTTATCCTTTATGCAACGTCGTTCTTTTAATTCTGTTCTAAACTTCTTTTGTTATTGACATCTTTCGCTGAAATCCGTTGGAGTTTCCGTTTCCTTTTTCATTTATTTGATTATTTGTTTTTACGAATGAATATTATTATTTTATTTTTAATTAAAAAGATTTTTGTGTGAGCGGTCGTATTTGAATTTATTTATTTTCAAGTTTATTTCTTTGCTTTTATTTTCGTTTTAATTCTCAACCGCTAAATGTATTGTTTGTCTTTTTTTTTGTATCGTTATCGTTTGTTATTTTTGATGCACCATAATTAATTTGGTCGTGCTGTTTATGCTTTTCAGTTTTGTGTATTTATCACAATATTATAACTTCAGCACAACTTTTTCAACTGCAACCATGTTAACCACCTATTCATGCCCCATCATACGGTATTGTTACATTTGTACTTACAGACTGTGAACAGATTTGAATAAACAAATAATTTTCTGCATACAAATCCTTAACACCGTCACTTTCAAATGTTTATAAAGAAAATATATATAAAAACATTTTTTGCTTAAATTTGCTACAGTGAAAGAACTTCAGATATTTATCTTAAAACAGTAAAGTACGCAATTTATCGACCAATTAATATTGAATAAAAACCAATATTAATTTATTTGTCATAAGCTACTAGATTATTAAAAAAAGCTAAAAAGAGCACATATAAAATTCTAATAAGTATGTTATGCATATGACAACATTTTTGAGAATGGGTTCCACTGCAAAATTTTGAATAAAACCTTAAGTTGAAGACCAATTTCACGTTTAACAACCCGTTAAATATTGAGAAGGCAACATAATGGTATTTGGATGCTTCACTTGGTGGAAAATTGGCACATTGCAAAAAATCGATGGAATTATGAGATAGGAGGATTAATTGAATATTATGCCGACCTCTCTTCCTTATTTTGTGGACATGAGCGCCTACCCTGAGAGTGAAGTCATATTTGAACAGGATGGCGACCCTAAACATACCTTAAAAATCGTGAGGGAATAGTTAGGTGAGCAGAATTTTCAAATAATGCAGTGGCAAGCGCAGAGTCCTAAACCCAATCCGATTGATAATATGTGATCCATCGTGAAACGAAGGTTAAGACAATATCGAACAGCTTCTTAATCTTAAGGAGCTTTGGGGCCGTGTAAACCTGAAGTGGCAGCAAAGTCCTGATGAAATAAAACAAAGTTTAGTAGAAAGTATGCCTAAACGCGTAAATATTGTTTTAAAAAAATTTTTTTTGGATCAACTATTGAATTTAACATTAATTTAAATTACTTTTCGAATTATTATTCATTCATTATCACAAATTAAAATTTAATTTCTTTGAAAATTTAAAAAATGAACTTGAACCAGAATAAAACTAAAATTAATTGTCTTAAAACAAATAAAAGTTCGTTATAAAAAACATTTAAAAAAAAAAATTCTAATTAAATTAAATTTTTTTGCAAAAGGGTAAAACCGGGTACATATGGGTTTTATCTTATTTTCACAGTGGATACTTTAATTTTTGATTAGTTTTAAGTTTAGTTATATTAAAAACAGAAAAATAATAAAACATAAGAAAAAATAAATTAATATTTTTTATACACACTTAGAAGTACATAATATACAAACATGTACGTACTCACCTCTGCTCCCCACTGTATATATTCAACCTTATTACGGTTTGGCGTAGTCGTTTTTAACCTTTTGGTTTTATGTAACAATAACAACAATAATATAATGTTAAATAAATGGTACTTTTGTCGTTTTTCTGTCGTATTTAACGACAATCGACACGACAACGCCAACCATAGTAGGGCTGATTGTTAGTTAAACCGTTTATCTATTTCAATGCCTTAAAAAACCTTATAATTGAAGAGTTTGCAGTTTGCAATTTTTAAGATAATTAAAAACCCTTTAACTTTAATTCATACATTATAGCAGTTTTTTGTTGACCGCAGAAATGTGTCCAGATTATAATTGTATGTCTAGTTAAAATCATTTTTAATTTGCCCCCTCGTGTTGCATGAGCTTTGACGTAAATTTCACTTAGATTGTTTTGTTATATTTTTTCATTCAGTTGATTGTTTTTTTTTTTATTAAATAATTTGCGTCTATAAAGTGATTTTCTGTGTTTTTCTAACTGTTTTGTGGCAATATTTTTTAAGCGTTCTTTGGTTTAAATGTGTTTTCAAGTGTTAATTGTTTATTTTTAACATACACAACGAAAAGGTGAAAATAGTATTTTACGGATCGCCTTAAGCTATGGTCACATCAGTCAAATATTTGCTTAAACACGTATTACCACAATTTTAAACAAAAAATTATATGACGATGATTTTTCTTTAAAGATTTTTGGAGGTACAAACATGGTCAAGTTAAACAAATAAATCGATTAAGATTTTCACACTATTTAAGATACATTTTTAAATAAATAAAACAAAGTTAAAAACTTTTAAGTGGTTAAGTGTTTTTAGTAAAATATTTTACTAATGTGACCATTGCTTTTGAATTATTGTTTGATTTGAAAAATCGATATCCGTTTGTTTGTAAACTTTGTTTACGTAATTAAAGTACAGGTCAATCTTTAAAAAAAAAATGTTAACGAAATTTATACACATAAAGAAGATTCCTTTTTTGTAGTAAAATTCTATTATTTCCTCTAGTGTTTGTACTTTTTTTCAATATGGCCCGATGCTCTATACTGGAATGACGGGAATATCTATTTAAATACATTCCAATATAACTTCACTTTATACTTTAAAACTAACTAATAAATTTAAATTACATTGAAATAATAAAAACCAAGGTCTTTAGCAATGTAAATGTACTTTACGAATTTTGTCGTGATCGATTTAAAAGTTCTAAAGTTTCTCGTATAAGGTCTACATTAAAAAGCAGCACCCCCATACAAAGGGGCATAAAAGAGAGGAGTTTTTATATATTTTCCTTTTTTTTTCTTACATTGTACCCTAGACAGACACTTGAATTCAAAAAATGCAACCCCATTTAAGATTATAAACAATTTTGTTAAAAAACTTTAAGTGAAAAAGTGATAAAAAGCTTTAAATATAATAAAAAAAAAAAAACATAACTTATGAAGCTGCTACTATGTGTTATAAAACTATTTTATTGAGTTATAATATAGAAAAAGCATAACTTTATAGAGTAATTATATTAAAACAGCAAAAACAATAAGAGTTTTTTCCAACATAAAACTTTTCCAATAATAAAACTGATGAAAGATTTAATTTGTTTATCTCTTGTGTTGTCATGAACGACATCATTTAAATATGTTTATTCCTTCATAAACTTAATTTTGTATCGTAAATAAGAGATAACATAAATTTCATAAGGCATATGTTACAAACTACTTTCATCTAATTTAATTACACTCGTAAATCCGAAATACACTATATCAATCCTATAATAGTGTTTATTCGTTAATGCCATTTATACAAAACGGTAATGAATTTTGTTGGTTTTATATTGACCATTCAACGTTAATCGACCATAAATATCCTAACGGTCCTTTTTGTATTGTTAAATACTGCATAATTTCTTTTGTCGGAAATAATGAATTATGTATTTTTTAAATGATTCGTTTTTTTAAACGCTAAAAGTTGTCTAACGAAACTCCATATAAAGCCAACACAGTATTGTCAAATCAAGTCAGAACTAAATACATTATCAATTCATAGTCATGCAATATCGACCAGAATGAAAGTGGAATTGAATATTTTCTTAATTCAGTTTACGGAAATTTAGTTACAAAACAAATTTTTAAACACTTAAAAAATTGTTAAATCTAAAACCATTCCTTTTACTTTCACAGGAAAATAAGTTTTAGTACCTGACTGTTATATACATACCCAGCAAAAACTGGGTAATGAGTTGCTCTTACTCAATATCATACTTTTCAATGAGTATTACATACCATCTGCATTAGTAAGAAGTAGTTTTCTAATAACAGGTTTATATTGTATAACGTAATAATTTATTCATATGATATCTAAAAGAAATAAATGCTGCATACATTTCGGCTTAAAAAATTGTTAGGAACCACCTAAATTAGTTATTATGATTCTCATTCGGGTTAACATACTTTAAGTATAAGTAATTATATTTTCGACGGATGTTTATGAATTTAATGACATTTGCAAATCGATTCTTTAAGGTTTTTGCTAACTGTTTCTCTAAAACGTAATGTACAGTAGTAACACACCCTTAGTTTTGTTCTTAGGAAGTCGAATATAATACAGTATTGAAAATTAGTTCTGTAAGCTTATACATACACTCAATCCGATTTTTGACTTATTAGAAGAAAGTCGTTATTCAATAAAAGTGATGACTTATTCAATTCGTGATTTGCAATTTAGTGGGCTACTTTATTCATTAGTAAGTAGATACTTAATGGCAATAAAGTAATGACTTCACAAAATCCGTATTTGTAAGAGAGTTTAAGTCCCTATTTGTAAGGGAGCGGGGTAAGTACTTGCCTC
>NDXZ01008240.1:0-10182 GCA_003055125.1 Paykullia maculata | reverse complement strand
GGCTCAAGTTCATTTTTTTTTTAAATTTGCAAAGAAATTTAATTTATTATTTGTGATAGTTAATGAATAATAATTTGAAAAGTAAATGTTCAGTTGAACACTAAACCAAGCTAGGAAAAAAAAATGAACTTGAGCCAAAATAAAACTAAAATTAATTGTCTTGAAACAAATAAGTTCGTAATAATAAAAACATTTATTAAAAAAATTATAATTAATAATAATTATAATATTATAACCTGTTGGAATTACCACGCACAAAGGATTCAAAAGCCTTCAGTAGCTAGCTGTTAATTGCACAAAAAAATTTATAGTTAGGACTACTGAGGCCCTACGTTGGGCGCCATACATCTCTGTAACGATTCTTAGATAAAAGAGGTACTACAATGGGAGCAAGGCTACCTAATAACATTCGGCTGTGCTCGTCGGTGGGATGGTTGAATTTTTGGGTCCCATATACATGTTTATTACTTAATTGTTTAAACAGACAGTCTATTAAAACATTAATATAAAATAGTTAAATATAGATATGCACATATTTTTTTCGCAAAACGCTTTTCAAATTTTTTTTATTTAGTAAATAACTTGCGCGCGAAGCCGCAACGCTCAGCTAGTCTATATATATAAAAATGAAATGGCTCATGTATGTAACCGCATCACTTGAGGACGGCTGAATAGATTTGCCTGAAGTCTTTTTTTTTTGGTTCGTAATTTTCTAGAGACGGTTTGTATGAAAAAAAATGAGGGGCGTGGCACCTTCCACACATTTTATGATTTGTAAAGAGAACTGTTAAATCTATCGTCTCAATTTTGTAGGACTATATCTTATACCATTTCCCCTACTCGAGCCAAAAATTGTTAGGATCGGATCAGGGAGTGTGGTACCGCCCATACAACTCAAATATATTTTATGGCATATCTGAAGAATTGTTATCTCAATAGCCTCAAAATTTTGTACAATTAACTTTTATAACATTTTCCTTATTCGAGCCAAAAATCAGGGGGGATCGTACCGCCCGCACAACTATAACTTATTATACGCCATATTTAAAAAACTGTTACATTTATGGTCTTAAAATTTTGTACGATTAGCTCCTATATCATTTTACTTTCCCGAGTTAAAAATTATAAGAATCGGCTCAGGGTGTGTGGTACCGCTCATACAGCTGTTACATATTTTACGCCATATTTAGGAAACCGTTATATCTATGGTTTTTATGGCATATCCTAAGAACTGTTATTTCAAACGCCTCAAAATTTTGTACGATTAACTCTTATACCACTTTACTTTTCCGAGCCAAAAATTATATGGGAAATCAAACATATTTTGTATGGTCGCAAATTTTTGTACGATGAATTTTTATGTCACTTTTCTTTTTCGTGCCGAAAATTTTTAGGATCGGAGCAATAAATTTTATTTCATATGTTTAAAACTGCGATATCAATTGTCTTAAATGTTGTAGGATTAACTCATACCATTTCTCATATTCGGCCAAAAATTGCAAAGATCGGATCAAGAGGCGTGGCACCGCCAATAGAGCTGATATACATTGTATGACATATGTTATATTTACGATCTCAAAACTTTGTACGATTAACTAAAATATAATTTTTCTTATTCAATACGATTATTTCTAATACCATTTTCCATATTCAACCCAAAAATTAGCAAAATCCGAGCAGGGGGTGCGGCAATGCTCATGCAAAGAAATATATTATTTGCGATATTTGAGAAACTATAATAACTGTCACCTTAGCGTAGCTCTCTTTGATATCTGTCGGCTTATTTAAGCAAAAACCGATAAAACCATAAACGGGGGTTTTGTGGTTTTATCGGTTTTATGAAACAAATTACTTTAAAATATTGAGATCTGCTATATCTTTTGTATCAAACCTTTGTACCATTTACTATAATAAAACTTTTATTCAAGCAAATATTGACTCGAGCAGGGGGTGTAGCACCGCCCATGAAATGAAATTTTATAAATAGAGATATCTGAAAATCGGATAACTTGGAATCTATGAACGAATTCGCTAAAAAGATTACTTCATTTAAGAAATTATATAAAACTTGCCTCCTATTGGTTCTCATTCTTCCTTTATTACCTTGGCTAACTCTGGGTGGAAGTATTGTATAAACAAAACAGCAATGTTTGGCAAAAAATAAATTTGCTATGTAGCGCGAAATAATGCTTTAAAATGAAAACACCTTTTGTTTAGTTCTTAGGAACTTTATTTATCTAAGTGAATCTTAAGACTAACTTGTAACATAATTTTAAAACTAAATTAAAGCTACGCTACTTATGTTTTATATGCTTACGTTGCTTTTTTCCAAAATGTGGGAACGGAATTGTGTATTTAATATTTTATTAAATTCATTTGACACCATTCTCGTTACCTTACATTTTGCAAGTTCTTAATATTAGTTATGGGGATTGGTATGTAACTCGTCTCCCCTTTGCTCAAAACATTCCTGAGTTTTGAAACAATATATTTTATTTTAGATATATGTATATAAATACATTTTTATATTATTAAAATAAAATTTAATGAATATATGTTTTGATTTATTTTTTTTGTTTTAAATATAATAAAAAAATTATTCTTTAAGAATTGAAATTATAAATGTATAACAATAATTTTTTATTTTTTTATTTATCTTGAAATACCGTGGGTATTTGTTTACAATTTCTTCAGCGCTTGAACATTTTGGTAAAACATTTGCTAGTATAACATTTTCTGTTTCCTTTGGCTTTAAAATTACTTTTTTCTTTTTAATTACGAAATAAATCAATATAAATACAATTGTAGTAAACATTATTAGTGTAAAGTTTAAACCATAAGTGATTTTACTATGAACTTTCAATTCCTGCATTTCATTAATATTATTTGCATGTTCTAATCTAATTTTGTCAAATTCGGGCTTAGGTTTAGTTATGTTAAAACTGTTGTTTGGTGGAAAGAAAAACTTTTTATGAATTATATGTTTTTTTATTTTTAAAGGTTTGTTCAACAATTGTGATATTACAGTTATTAATATTTACTAAGTAATTTCCAGATAAACTTAAATTTCTAGTGTCACAAGTTTGCTTAAGTCTTACATTTCTGGCATTTTTTAATAAAATAATTTCTTCGTCTATCTCTCTTGTTTCAGTTTTGTTATTAAATAAGTATTTACAATTATTTTTGATTGAACAATGATTGCTTTTTTCAAGTGTTTGAGGATTACGTTTTCCCTATAGTGTAAAATAACATTATTTATTTCGATAATATTTTCGCCACATTCATCAATTTCAAATTTATTTTTATTTGGTACTGGGATTAATAGTCTTAATTGCGTGGTTATAAATTGATCGGGAATTTGTATGGCTATTAGTAAAGAATTGCCATTAAAAGTCATTACTCCGATTTTTAGGAATTTCAATTTATCGAAATCGATCTTAAATAATTCAATTTCTTGTCTCGTAAAAATACTAGAATGTACAAAATTATTTTTCGCCGATGCGATTTTGTCTTGTATTTTCTCTGTTTCATCCTCAAAAACTTTTTACTTTGACAATTGGTCTAAATATAACAATCTTTTAACAATTTCATTATTACTTTTCCGAATTTCCTGAAATGCGGATTTAATGTTTATTCTATCTTTTTCTATCGAATCCCTTAAACTGGTTTTTGATTTATTAAATGAATTTTAAAATTTAATTTATTCAAATGATATTTCTATTATTTTCGTCAGTTAAAGATTGATGTTCCCAAATTTTAGTCCTGTCGTCATCGTCCATGGTCCCGAAAAGCCATTTTTGTACTGTACCTACAAAATTGATCAAACCCCTCTTTACTCTCTTCTGGTATAGTATTATTGTCAGAATTTTTCCATGTATATTCTGTACTTTTTGCAAAAGCATTTGCCTGTTACTTAGGTCCACTGTATTAATGTTTTCTTCCAAAATGGTAAGCGTTCTCACTATTTCATCAACATTTATAATGTGGATTACCGTATTTGTGGTATTGACTACTTCCATATTATTAACTTTGTTATCGATATAACCATTATTATCTGGTAGTTGATTAATCTGCAGGAATGCAGAACTCCTTGTAAACATTAGTTATATTAATATCAAGATGATCTGTAAAGGACAAAAAGATAATAATTTCTCCAATCATTATCATTTCTATTTTTCAAAAAGCGCCTTTGAGATTTTCTAAACGTTTAGACAAATACTCAAAGTCAATATCGTCGTTTTCAGAAAGATCAGATTTAAAAGGTTTTTTAACAAACTTTGGTTGCTCTTTGTGTCTTAAGCTTTTATAGTTTTTTATAAGGCCTTCTTTCCTATTTTCTACGTAGTTTTCTCGGGATTCATTTCTTTTCTTAATTATCTTGAACTTTGCATTTTCTAACCTTTCTTTTTTAATGCTATGATCAATTAACTTAATTTGGACATCTAAAGGACTGCATTTTATTGTGCTATGATAATTATTATTGCAGAATTTTACTGCTTTAATCACTTGGCTATTTATTGGAAGTTTTTCTTCCAAATTAAAGGCTCTGATTTTTTCTGTTATTGTGCTTTTAAAACTTTTAATATCCGAATTACGGGTATGACTATCTGGTTTTGAAAAATGATATTGAATTCCTTCTTGATCGAGGTAAGTCCTTACATTCGCATTGTTGAACTCATTGTCTAGTACAAATTAAGTAACATTGCCCTTAATAGCCAAAAATGCCCGAATTTTCCCAACTAGGGTTTGGCTATTTCTATCGTGCAAATGAAATGAAACTACGTGTTTTGAAAACTTGTCTATAAAAATTATAAATAAATGTTAACTGTTCACGTAAGTATCAACGTGATTTTTTCATTCGTGGTGGAAGGGGTTTCGGTTATTTTGAACTTATTTTTTATTGGATTTCTGTCGTATTTAGCTGCGGAACAGGTTTCGCAATTATTAATTACTTTTTGTATGAATTCTTATAAATTAGAATTATATATTTTATTTTTAATTTTTTCGAAAGTTGGAATTATACCAGCTTGACCCGTTTCGAATTTATGAAATAATGCTATCTGCTTTTTTAAATCGTTTTCCTCGACAATAAATTTAGCAAGTTTGGAACACTTAACGAATTTTATTTATATCGCTG
This sequence comes from Paykullia maculata, assembly GCA_003055125.1. Classification (NCBI taxonomy): domain Eukaryota; kingdom Metazoa; phylum Arthropoda; class Insecta; order Diptera; family Rhinophoridae; genus Paykullia; species Paykullia maculata. Next base: position 5,045 of record NDXZ01008240.1, on the reverse strand, counting down.
TTTCCAGAAAACTTTGTAATAATAATTTTTTGCAATGTATTGTACTCATGATCATTCAATTCGGAAAATATTGCAATTTTTCCTTTTGAAATTTCTCTTTTGAGAATGTCCACGACATTTCCATTTGTTCAATCATTTTTATCAATGAATATTGTATTGGAATATTTTTTTCCTCTACTAATAAAATGTGTGTTTTGAAGCGGTTTACCACTGTATCTAAAATTGGTATGTGATCATTAGTTTCTTCTTCCTGTGAATGGACGGTTTGAACCGATAATGAATCAACTTCTTAATTTCCTGTTAAGCAATTAATTTCATTTGTGTCGGCATTAATGCGGCTCAAAAAATCGGCAACTTTATTTAGTTGGCCTTTTATATAATTGACTCGCATATTATATTCCCCCAATTGGACCAAACATCTTTGAAGACGTGGGCTGATATCCTTACCAGTATATTTCACTTGCAACCACTTCAACGGCTCGTGATCGCACTCAAGATCAAACTCTCTTCCGTAGATATACGGTCGGAAATATTTTACACCCCAAACTATCCCCAACAATTCTGTTGTTTCCGAACTTAAGTGAAAGAAAACCTAACTCGCTTTTATTGGAACTGAAATTGGAAGTGAAATAAAAATGAAGGAATTGCAGCAAAAGATTTACGAAATGGAGACAGTTCTGCGACAACAGGAAGCAAAAATCCTGCAACAAAATCAACAACCGCAACAGCAGCAACAAATTCAACCACAAAACCACCTGTTTATGAAACTAAAAGATGTCATTCAACAATTTCGTCAAATTAGACCGCTGAATAATAATCGTAACACCAATGGGTTCATTAAATCCGTAGACATGGTAATAGAACCCTGCGAAAATAATTCTTAACTAATAAATTTGGAATTCAGATAATTATAAATGAAAAAATAACTGCAGACTTTGGAACCTATATAAGGGAATTGGGAGACATTTCCTGGGAGCAGCTGAAAACCAAGTTGAGAATCCAAGTTAGACCGAGGACATCATATGCAGAAATCTTTAATCGCTATGTTAAAGTAAGTAGCTTAAGAGAACTATTTAATTATTTTGAAACTGCTAAGCATCAAATAAGCGAAATATATGAATTCGATGATATTAAACCTTTGTTTTATCAATCTGAAAATGTAGATAGGAATTTAGTTAATATTTTAGTTGAAAAAATCGATGGACCACTCAGAGTTCATTTGAATGGTAATTTAACCTTAAACGATATCATAAGTAAATACACAAAACTTAATTTGCTTGACGATAGTAGGACTATTGATAGTAGACATAAAGCCAATAAAAATTTTAAAGCTAATCAAACTCAGAACAATAATAACAACAATAGCAATCAAATAAGCAGACCCCAAAACTTAAACCATAATAACAGGAAAGAAACAAGTTATGACAGTAATTAAGTTCAACATTTTCGTAACTATAACGATCGTTAATTTAACTCTCCCCAACCACAAAACTTTAACAAACGAAATAATGAAAATTGTCAATTCCAAAATTCTTATAAACATAACAATAATAAACATAGTTCATCGCAAACTCGTTTATCGCCTATGAGTGTAGATACTAACATGAATTCACAGAGGTCTCATAATTCTAAAGAAGTCAACTCCTAAGAAGAAACAAATTTTTTAGAACTGCCTTATGATTCAAATTGCCAGTGGTTGTTTTGTCTATAGGCAAACAAAATTTCAAATGCTTAATAGATACTGGGGCAAGTACAAGCGTAGTAAAACCAAACACATTTTTCCTCTATGAAAGGCAAAATCTAAAAGAACCTATTTATATAAAGAGTCTCAACGGTTTCAACGAGGTAAAACATTGCGTTGTTACCCCAATGCCTTCACAATTTCTTGCTAGAGGTACCCTTCAATGGAAAATAGTCGACTTCAAAATTGAAAACTACGACGCTATAATAGGTCAAAATTTTCTAGTCCCTTTCAAAGCCCAAATAAATCTAGACCAAAACTATTTAGAAGTATTCGGAAATAAAATATTTTTTGAAGAAAATGCTTATCCATTGAGGAGACACGTTATCCGCAACAACCGAAATCTGTCATGAAATAATCACGACAACAGATAAACCTATGTATTCAAAGATTTATCGATACCCACAAATTCACGAGAGTGAAATACAAAGACAAATCAAGAACATGTTTCGACAAAATATTATAAGAGGAAGCAGTTCTCCTTATAATAGTCCACTGTGGGTCGTGCCCAAAAAACAAGAAAATTCTGGTACGAAAAAATGGAGAATTGTCATCGACTACAGAAAATTAAATGAGAACACAGTCGCCGATAAGTTTCCCATACCAAACCTAAATGGTATTCTGGATAAATTGGGAAAATCCCAATACTTTACCACATTGGACCTTGCAAAAGGATTCCACCAAATATCGGTAAAGGAAGAAGATCGCAAGAAAACAGCATTTCGGGCATTATGAGTTCGTTCGTATGCCCTTTGGCTTAAAAAAATGCGCCATCAACCTTTCAAAAGCTGATGAATTCAATTTTTCGCGAGCAAATTAACAAACTTGTGTTGTCTACTTGGATGACATATTGGTATTTAGTACATCCCTGGAGGAACACATAAATTTCTTTAAATTAATTTTCAAAACTTTGAGAAAAGCCAAATTGAAAATTCAGATAGACAAATGCGACTTTTTAAAGAAAGAGACGCAATTTTTAGGTCACCTGCTAATCAATAAGGGTATTAAGCCTGAGAAAATTAGAATAATACAAAACCTTAAACTTCTAGAAACAACAAAACAAATCAAATCATTTCTGGTAATGACAGGTTTCTATAGAAAATTTGTTAGGGATTATGCAAAAATCGCAAGCCCTACAACAAAGGCACTCGGGAAAAACGAAAAAATTAATACATATGATCCTAATTCTTGAAAAATTAAAAGAAATTGTCACCAATGAACCAATCCTTAGGTATCCAATCTTCTCAAAAAAATTCAAGATAACCACCGATGCAAGCAATTTCGCAATTGGCACCATTCTTTCACAAGAAGGCCACCCAATTGCATATGCCTCTCGAACTCTAAACAAAACAGAAACGAACTATTCAACAATTAAGAAGGAATTGTTGGCGATAGTTTGGGGTGTGAAATATTTCCGACCGTTTATCTACGGAAGAGAGTTTGATCTTGAGTGCGATCACGAGCCGTTAAAGTGGTTACAAGTGAAATATACTGGTAAGGATATCAGCCCCATGTCTTCAAAGATGGTTGGTCCAATTGGGGGAATATAATATGCGAATCAATTGTATAAAAGGCCAACTAAATAAAGTTGCCGATTTTTTGAGCCGCATTAATGTCGATACAAATTAAATTAATTGCTTAACAGGAAATGAAGAAGTTGATTCAATATCGGTTTAAACCATCCATTCACAGGAAGAAGAAACTAATGATCACATACCAATTTTAGATGCAGTGGTAAACCGCTTCAAAACACAAATTTTATTAGTAGAGGAAAAAAATATTCCAATACAGGAAATTTTCGGGAAAAAACGAATATTCATTGATAAAAATGATTGTACAAATGGAAATGTCGTGGACATTCTCAAAAGAGAAATTTCAAAAGGAAAAATTGCAATATTTTCCGAATTGAATGATCATGAGTACAATACATTGCAAAAATTATTATTACAAAGTTTTCTGGAAATAGCGATATAAAATTCGTTAGGTGTTCCAAATTTGCTAAAGATATTGTCGAGGAAAACGACTTAAAAAAGCAGATAGCATTATTTCATAAATTCGAGACTTGTCACGCTGGTGTAATTCCTACTTTCGAAAAAAATTAAACACAAAATATATAATTCTAATTTAAAAGAATTCATACAAAAAGTAATTAATAATTGCGAAACCTATTCCGCAGCTAAATACGACAGAAATCCAATAAAAAATAAGTTCAAAATAACCGAAATACGTTGATACTAACGTGAGCAGTAAACTTTCATTTATAATTTTTATAGACAAGTTTTCAAAACACGTAGTTTCATTTCATTTGCACGATAGAAATATAATACTGATCTTTCTAAAAACGACGATATTGACTTTGAGTATTTGTCTAAACCTTTAGAAAATCCCAAAAAGGCGCTTTTTGAAAAATAGAAATGACAATGATTGGAGAAATTTACTATTTTCTTTTGTCCTTTATAGATCATCTTGATATTAATATAACTAATGTTTACAAGGAGTTCTGCATTCCTGCAGATTAATCAACTACCAGATAATAATGGTTATATCGATATAAAAGTTAATAATGTGGAAGTAGTCAATACCACAAATACGGTAATCCACATTATAGATGTTGACGAAATAGTGAGAACGCTAATCATTTTGGAAGAAAACATTAATACAGTGGACCTTAGTAACAGGCAAATGCTTGGAGTAATTAAAATGAAAAAAAAAAACAAAAACAAAAAAGTGAAGAATGAGAAAACGATAAAAGACCTACTTCTAGTACGGCAAAAAGAAAAGAGTGCAAATTTTAAAAATACATACATTGTAAAAAAATAATTAAATACAAATAGTTAAACAATACAATTTTAAAACACATGCACATACAGTGAAATACAGAAAATAACAACAAAACCAAGTGAAAAAAATTTAACCAATAAAGCACCTGCTTCTTGTACGGAAAATATTTAATAAAATAAAAATTCAAATTATAGCAAAAAGACAACACAACAATTAAACGGAAAAATTTGAAACATAAAAGGGGAAAAATATTTAAAGAAAAAAAGAACTAAATAAATACACTAAATTAAAATACAAATACAAAAAAGTAAATGGCACAAAAATTCTGTAACAACAACAACAGTGTTGAAGAAGAACAGAAGAAAGGTAGAAGTAAAAAAAACATAGGTTTTAATAGTGAGGTCACACAGTGAGCTATTTGCAGGGTCTAGCCGGTTAAAAATCAAAATCAGTTTTTGTGTTTTAATGATTCAGATAGAATAAGAATTGTCCAATTAGATAAAAAAAAGTAGCCATGGGTGTT
>NDXZ01008233.1:0-11546 GCA_003055125.1 Paykullia maculata | reverse complement strand
AAAGATAAGGTGGCTCTATTTTAAGGAACACCACTGTATGTATGTACATACAATGTATAAGTTATTGTATTTTCAAACGTTTAACAACAAACAAATATAACACCAGACATACATAAATCCATAAATAAAAACAAGAACAACAGATAAAACATGATAATATTATGATAATAATAACGCAAACGCATAAAAATACATACAAACAAATACAATAAATAAATAAATAACCTAATGAATTGTTGACAAAACAATAAAAATATCAAATAAAAAAGGTAGAAAGGAAAGAAAAGTAAGATTAATTATTGCGGCTGCCCCGAATCTCAAGAACCCTTCACCAGTTAAATGGTCCAAAATGTGCACATCTAACGACAACTAACAACAATGCTGTTGTACTATGTATGATTCATATTTAAATGTGTATTCACAACAACTATTAAATTGTTTGCTGTTGTACTGTGTAATGTATTAAGAGCACCAGTCGTATTTATTGTGTTTATATGTATCTCAGTTCTTAATGACCGGATTACTTTGGTATCAATAGCAGACTTCTGAAATTTCTGACAGACAATCACAATTAAAATATATTTCTTTCACATCTTTGCTGTTAATAGTTCAATTGGATCGGAATCTTTGAAAACTGATCTCAAGAATATTTTATAGAAACTTGTAGCGAAAGATTCTCTAAATTATTTGGAACCTAAAAAAAATATTTTTGTATAAAAATTAAGATAAAAAACTGAGAACGTCGTGTTTTTTTTTTTCTCTGTTTTAAACAACCATTCCATTACTAAAGCGACTTTGGTGATTTTCTATAGCGAAATTATTTTTAATATACATACAGTAACTGATATACTGATACAACACTGAGCGCAAATCCTAATGATGACATGCGGGCCTTCAAAAAGGTGATTTCAACATACAAACGGACATCGCCGGATTAACTCGCATTTCTTAGGATCCAGAATTATTATACTTTCTGATTTTATCTAAATAGAACTTGTGAAAATTACAAACTAAATGACAAATTTATATATTCACTCATGATGAAGGGGTATAAATTCTAACACAAGAAACCAGCAGAATATGTGTGGGTACATGAAATACAAACGAACGGATGGAGGGACAAACAGATAGACAGACTGAACAGCGGCAAACAAAACACAAAATATTTACATAATTGGAACGAATGTGAGTAAATCAAAATGTTGCCTTTTATTTTTCAATAAAGCAAAAATAATTTAATTTTATTACAAAAAGACTGTTGTGTTAAACATTTGTCTTTCCATCTACGTGTTGTAGGTGGAGGCTCAAGTGTACGTGTCTTGTAAAAATGTTGACTTATTTGACGCTTCTGTAACAAAGCCGGAACGTGTCACAAACATCAGCCACTGAAACTAGTGTGAAAAATGTAACTTACAATTTTGTTTTGATTTATATACGAGTAGCAGGGTTTTACGATTACGACCACAATAAAAATGCCTCACTTAAGACGATTTTATAAAAAATATATTGTAAATATTTTTAAAATTTACTACAGTGAATTAAACGTGCATTTTTGTAAATCGGAAAATATTTTCACACGTCAAGAATTTATAAAAAAAAAAACTTCCACAGGTCAATAACATTAAAAAAATATATGTAACCGAAAATTTATTGAAAATTGTAAAAAAATTAAGAATTTCTTATAATTCCTGTTTTACACAGGCCTCCATTTTAGAATTTCAATAATAAGTTTAGTTTATTTATTGTATATAATTGTTGTGTGGGGGGGTGCATGTATGTATTGCTTCTGAGGCGGGCTGAGCACCACCAAACCGCTCTATCTGAGCCGATAATTAAAATGCTTCAGTTTTGTGCAATGCAAAATAGTAAGGACTTAAATTTTTCAAAGCGTAAAACTGATTATAATGCTTTGCAACTGTTAACAAAACAAATGTATTTCTATTAAATCTCTTTATAACAATTTACCAAACAAAAAACTATTTTTGCTCGCCGTTTCTATAAATGCAGGTTACAATGAACAGATAAAAGTAGTGCCGCTTTAAATCTTAAATAAACAAACTGATGAGAGAATATTTAAGCGAAAACTCTATTAGAATGTTTATATAACCCTCATGACCAAAGATTTAATAAAACGAAAAACGATTTTTATTTAAAAAAAAACATAGTAATTTATTGATGTTTAACGCTTAACATAGAAACAATTAATACAGAAAACTATATTTGTGGTTAAACTACGAAGTCAGGCGCTGTAAATTTTATTTTATTTTATTTTAGTTGAACCAGTTATTATTAGATACTGACCTAAGGAGCACCCTCTGTTTGATGTGTTCACATGTCAAACGGCTTCTACTATCGGGTACAGTGTCAGATTTACCGCTGAAGCAACTCTTTTCGAAGACACCGAGGAAGCCTGACAAACTAAATATTTTAGGGTGACTTTAGAAAGAACCGGCGTTAAATGGTGGGTAACCACCTTTTGACATGGTTAATGCTTTGTTATAAAAAAGTTAAAAACAAAGCAATGTAATCGAAACATTATCCACAAGTTATGTACAGCTATTCTATTGTGCTGAATACTGTATATAAAAATTTTCAATTTTAATACTTGACAGTTACGGGCATGAATAGAATCTTGTTGCTTTAGACTTGCAAATAGCTCCCATTTAAGGTATTTGTTGTTGTCAATACAAGTGACGAAAAGATTTTTTTTTCAAATTAATAACATAAGATACAAGAAAAGAGTTCAAAAATATCGAAATTAAGTTGCAAGAAAAAATATTGATATGTATATCTTTATTTTTTGCCCAACAATTGATATTGTAGACTATGAATATATGAATTTTCCGATTATTTTAAATTATACTTTTTATTTTTATAAACAATATATAATAAAGTCTAAGCTTAGACTACACTACATATGAACATATACATAAAGACTAGACTTTATACACAAACATATAACATATTATTATTTCAGAAAAACTCTCTGTATAGTCAATAATAGAATAATTTTTATTTTATACAAATAAGTTGAAAACTGGACTACACTTTAAACTAAAGGTATCGACAAGAATATAAAATAAATTTCTGGGCTGGACTGTCCAGTCTAATTAATCTAAATTTTAATCTAAACTGTTATACCAACATAAGTTTTAATTACACTGTGCGACAAAAACAATTTTTTGCAAAGTACACAGACTTGGCGCCGTTTCGCAATATTAGTTCGCGTTTTGATTTTATGGGCCTCAACATATTAGAACTCTTGGTGAATTTTCCGAAAAATGGTAACATAACCTTTTAGCCAATAATTCATTCAGACTTGGTGATAGCGTTTTAAGGCCTTTGGCAAAGTTGTAGGTAGGTATCTAATGAACAACCCTTTGAACAGTTTAGCGCCGGAAAACATTTTTTTTGTATAATTTTTAAGAAAATGCAAAAAAAAATGGATTTTTTTTTACTTTTTTTAGCATAGTTCGCAGGAAACTTTCTGTTTTCCTATACTATCTTCTACGAAAATGTAGCCAGAGTAAAATAGAAAAACTTTTGTGAACATACCTATACGAGCTGAACATGTTCAGACGACTTATATAGCAAAAATTACGCTAGGGTTTTACTCAGCTGAAGTAGTACTATCGAACCTATATAGCCAAGTCTGTGTACTTTTTTCACTGTCGCACAGTGTTATTATACCCTTCACCACAGAGTATATTTTCGACCCCATAAATTATAAATGTATATTCTGAATCCTTATAGATACGGAAGTTAATTAAGCCATATCCGTCTGTTAGTCTGTTGAAATCAACTTTTCCCAGCCCCCCGATGTCGTACAGACGCGTATTGGTATCGAACGGTCAAAAATTTCCCCGAGATTTTTGCGATTAAAATCACCAAAATCCGACAATTAACGAGATATAAGCACAAAAAAACTGTTTTTTTTTACACAAAAATTTTTATATTTGTGTGTAAGACATGCCTTTTGGGGAATTTTAAAAGAAACAATTTTTTTTCGAGATATAAACAAAAAATATTTTCGAGATACATACATATAAAAAAAAAAATTTTTTTTTTTTTTTTCAACAAAAATTATTATATTTGTGTTTAAGATATGCCTTTTTGGGAAATTTGAAAAACATTTACCAATTAGCCCAGAATCAGCAAAGCTATGGGTAAAAAACCTATATGAACTTAAATTAATGTAAAAAAAAAAGGTTTCTAAGACTTTAAATACTTTTCGGACGTGTAAATAAATATGTACACAAACACATCCATACATAAATATACTTAGTGAAGGGTATATAAGATTTGGCACAGCCGAATATAGCGTAAATTGAGACTTAACAAGCGAGAACGCTATAATCGGCTGTATCGAACTTGTTATGCTGGTCATTACTATTGTATAATACAGTGCGTGCCACAATTATTTTTACTGATGACTTTAACTTGGAAATTTCATTACTCTTAGCTCTTAATGATATTCTATCGTGATTTCAACTGAACTGGACAGATGAACGGACATAACAAGATCATGTTGCATTTAGATAAGGATATAAATATTTGGTGGAGTCTTAAGCGAACACTTTAATGTGTTACAAATTGGATGACAAAATTAATATACCCAGCATAGCTTTATTGGCAGTGAATGGTTGTTTGGTGGTCATAAAAAGAGAGTCAAGCCATCCATGTGTGATCTTATAAATGGCAAATTAGTTTTAGTTCTCTGTTTACATTTTGCATATTTTGTTAATTTGTATGTGTTTGTATAGTTTTACCACTTCTCAGTTCAGTTTTAAAGTCAAAAGTGTATCATTGTGTTTATGTTTATATTTGTGTGTGTGTGTGTGTGTGATATTTTAGTTTTTCTTCGAAAGTACATACATTCATACACATTTATGTATCTGAATCTGTTAGTGTTGAATATATTTTTGTTTTATTTTTGATTCTTAATACCAATTGAACGTTGTAGCTCAACACTACGTTACACCGCACAAGACGGGAAAACGAAGTACATACGTGAACAAAAAACAATAAAACAGAAAAATACGTGTTTGATTACGTTTTATTTACGTTTTTTTTTTACGATTCACATAAGAAATGTGCGTTAATTTTGAAACAGAAAAAAAACAACAAATGCAAATGTGTATTCGTATAAAATAAGAAAAATTAAATATTTTTTGTAAATTTTTTTGTTTTAAACTATTAAATGTGCAAGTGTGGGCTTTCTTCTTTTAATAATTCTGTTTTCCAACTTTTGTTTATTTGTTTGTGGTTTGTTTCTTTGGCGTCTAAATGAAAGCCAAACCGGTGTCGGTATGAGTTGTTGTTGTCGTAATTGTTGTATTAATATATCGTAGTGGTGATGTTATGGCAATAATGTGCTTGCGAGTGGGTAGAGAAGTCGATAGAGCGACAGCAAACAACTAAATGCGCGGGCGTTATGCGTTTAATTTACGTCTCGCGTGTCTTTAATAAAAGTTAAAAACATGATATTAAACAAATAATCTTATTACATACTTGGATCCATAACAAAAATTACGACAAATAACTAGTAAAAAGAGTTTTCTTTCAAGAAACACCTTAATATACCTAAAACATGAATAACAAAAATTTTAAATACCAAAAGCCTGCAACAAAGGAAAAGTGGTAAAAAAAGATTTCAACAAAATTTATCTACTATTCAAGTATTAAAAGCATAAAATACAAATTTAATCACCTTAAATAAAAATAAATGTTAACGAATTGGAAAAAAAAAAACAGAAAGAAATCAAGTCCGTTATTAACTTAACAGAAATCAGAAGAGAAAAAAATATCTGAAAAAGAAAACATAAAATTCTCTAGCGTTATTAAAGCAAACGTGTTAAAGTTTTTTTGCCTGCGTATAGGTATTTCGCGAACATTCTTGTGTTAAAACAACAACTTTTATTTATTTATTTAAAAAATCTACAAAAAAAAAAGTATTTTATGTGAAATTTACTTGATTTTATTTTATATCCTTTAGTTGCTGTTTTCATTACGTTTGTGTTTTTAATTTTGTTCATTAAATTGAATTTGTACTCGTATGTTTTATAATTGTGTTTGTGTCAGTGTATAAACATACATACGTACATAAATGGTTTAGAGTGGATATTTAAGGATTTATCTCTTTTACCAAAAAAAGGTATGTTCATATGGCCAAATTTCAGTAAATGTTTTTAAAGTTTTTAAAGAGAGGCAAAGGCTTCTAAACTCATGAGCAGGGAAACCGTAATATGTAAAATGCATGTTTTTTCCTGTGCGACGTATTGAATCGGAAATAAGGTATTTATCCGTTTCAAAATTTTTTTTATGAATTTTGGCATCGATTCGTTAGTGCATATTTTTGGATATTTTACACGTTACAGCATTTTTTTTTGCAAATTTCTGTTTAAAGAGCATTTTTGCAGCATTTTTCGAGTTTTTTTTTTAAAGCATATTTAACTCTTTAAGTGCATATTTTAATATATCTGGTTTTCCAATAGGGATGATATGATTTTGAAGTGACGTTTCGGCCATTTGTAATATGTCATGATCTGTCATTTCTTTTTCATTGTATTCAGTAGCGTTTACAATTTCATCATGGAGAGATATACGCAAGAACAACGTTTGGCTACGTGCCACACAGCAAATGCAACAATTGAATTATTGAGAGAAAAGTTTGGAGATTCGATTATTTCAAGAAATTGTGATATTGAATGGCCTCCAAGAAGTAGTGATTTAACACCATTAGACTATTTCTTGTGGGGTTATTTGAAGTCATTGGTCTTTCGAAATAAACCAGACTCTCTGCAAGCTTTATGGTTGAAACACAACTGGGACGAACGACGAATTTTTCGTTGCGAATACTCGTCGTAGAAAATAAAACACATTAGTGTATATGAAAATGCACACAATTAGTGCGTCCACTGAAATTCGTCATGCATAACGAACTTGAAATAGGTTTATTTCTATTTCTTACGCCGACGAACGACGAATAATTTGGTAGAGAGTGGCCATTTCTTTTTTCCTTTCTTTTTATTTTGTTTTTTGTAACCGAACGAAAAATTCTTTGATTCATATTAAGTATTTTTTTTTATAAATTAAAAAAATTGAAATGACGTACACAGCTGTTTTCGTCGTTCCAAATGTGTTTCAGTTGATGAATTTACGCAACGAATGTCAACATACGAATTCGTCGTGTTGTGCGAAATTCGTCGTTCGTCCCAATTGTGTTTCCACCATTACAAGTCAATATTGAACCTGCCATTTATGACATACGACGACTTGATTTAGTGGAAAAAATGCTCGAATATTGGGTTCATAGAATTCATTCCTGCACAAGAAGTCGTGGAGGCCATTTGAATGACGTTTTATTTAGAATTTAATTGTATCGATTGTACTTCACATTAAATAAAAAACTTATGAATTTCCTTAACAATAAGTGTAATTTTTTTTAAAGAAATCATATCACTCTTATTGGAAAACCTTTTATAACAAATGTTTTTTAAAGTTTTAAAAATATCTGTTAGTAAATTCACAATGTCCTACATTTCCGCCATCTATAGCGCTCTTACTTGTTTTTTATATAGAGTATGTATTACAAGTAGGGATTAGATGAAGTAAAATGTATAGCAAATGTAAAACATTTTGCAGAAAGGTTGTCAAAAAAAGTATTCAAATAAATTATTAAAAAAATGTTGTCTTTTAAATATGCGCCAATCAAAACCGTAGATGTAAAAAAATTATTTTAACAGACAACGTTTTTTTTTTGGAAACTCTAAGTCAATATTTTGTTGTTAATTGCAATAACAATTACTATTAAAAATGTTGTCTTATTTAATTCAAAAAACCATCCCCATATATATCTGATACCTGACATCTTTGAAAGTAAAATTTTTTTGTTTCTCGTTTTGTTTGTTTATTTCTTTTTTATGTTTTTGAATGGTTAAATAAAAAACCCCTAATTTCTCCAAATAAAACTAAAAATTAAAATATGTCAAAATATTACTACATATTAACAAAAATTTTCTCAAAAATTTTACCGATATTTTTCTATAAATCAAAATTGTACAAATTGTTGTTAAAACCACACGTTTAAACGTTTTAATGTTTATAACTCCAAAAATATAATTGCTTGATATAAGCGAAAAATAATCTGAGCTGTTTGTCTTTGTCTATTTTTATGTAAAAGTTCTAAAATCAAAATGTATTGGCAAATTTTTACAAAACAAGAATGCAACAACAATTTTTATTACTTAAAAATTTGCTGGTAGAAAGACAAACATATTTTCTCTGAAAATTTACCTGACTAATTGGAAAAATTTTTTTTTTCAAACATTACTACAGACTGAAATAACATCAAACTCAAAACTTATCATAAATATTTTATAAAACTTAAAATCAAAAAAAAAAAATTCTTTAACTCGGGCGTGTTTAAAAAAATTTTATTTCCCTTTAATGCCCCAAATTGTGATTTCGAAATGTATGGCCGACCACTGAATGCATAGTTTTGTGATTAAACTGTTTACATTAACCATTAAACATAAATAAAACAATTTGAAACATATGTTGAATTAAGCAAATGTGCTAAAGTTTAAACATAAAAAAATTATTTTAGAAGTTCCACGTTTGATGGACTTAATATTTAGAGAAACAGAAAAACATAAAATTCTTTTAAAAAAGTTTTCGATTTTATATATGTACATGTGTAATTCTTTTATTTATTTGAAACTACGTAAACATACATACATATGTATATGTTGTAAAATCTTAAAAAAATGTATCCCACGTAAGTTCTTATTATATGTCAAATTTATTCAATCACTAAGTTTCTGGGATATTGAACTTTTAATAACAATAATTTTGTGCGAAAAATATTCACCTGAAGTGTAAGCGATAAATTTTTAACTTAATTTCTAATTTCTTTTTTAGTTTATGCAAATTTTTTTACTCACATCAAATGTTTTGTTTTTATAATAACTTGCTAAAAAATTTGTGCCAATTAAATGTTTTGAATAAATTAATTTCATATTTCTGTCTCTATAGTAAATCTAATGTCACACATTAAAATGCGGTTTCATAATTAAATTTTGTATTAGTAAAGCGAAGTAAATACAAAATTAATAAACTATTTTAGTAGACGAACTTTCTCCACTAAAAAAAATCATACCTGTAGCTATTAACAGTTACGTTAAACTAAACAAATTTGACATCAATCTTATCACACATTGTTTACAATAGACATACATATGTATGATAATCACTTTAGTTGTGTAAATTTTATGTAATTGAAATGCAAGGAAATATTTTTTTTTTTTTATTTATCAAGTTACTTAAACAATTTTAACGCAACATACATATGTATGTTTTGGCAATGATGGCAACTAATGTGTATTTGAATTGTAATTATTTACAAATTGCTCTAAATAAAAACTTGTCGCTTAAAATTTCAATTAAATATTTTAATTTTTAAAGCAGCCACAACTTTTTTCGTTTTACTTAATTTGTTTCTTGTGATATAAATTTATTAAAACTTTAATTTCCAAAGCAATTTTTTTTTCAATTTATAGTTTTAAATATTACAAAAAATTAATACAATTTACATAAAATTACCTTTTAGTTTGCCTTAAGCGGAAATTATCTAAAAAAAACAAAGAAAAAAAAACGACATCAAATATTTGAGAAAAATATAATTAAAAAATTATTAAATTAAATAAAAAACCAGTTTAAAACATTTGATTATAAATGCTGAAGAATGTTAAAAACCAAATATAGATTTTTTTATTATAAAATAATTAACTTCATAAATTAAAACCCCAAAAACAAAATCTAATTTCCGAATTATATTGTCAAAAGGAAATTAAAATACAAATAGCAATAATATTTCGATCAAACAGTTACTCAATAACTTATGTTACATTCATACATACACATGAAGGTATGCATAATATGTGTATGTTAATTAATGTGCGTGTATGTGTATGTATGTTTATGACTATACAAAGGTATTCAACTCTTTTGAGATATTTAAGAAACAAAATGTTTGATATCACAACAAAAACCACATTAAACTGTCAGAACTAAAATCATTCACAAAAAAAATTTAAATGCTTCTTCGGCAATGCCGAATTATAAATACCCTTTACCCGTTACATAGTATTTGTACATATGTGAAAATTTGTTTAATTATTAGATAAAACAACGAACTGTTAACATTATTTATGTAAGAAAACAAGAGCGTTTATTTCAGCAACACCATTCCTCCACCCTACGCACAGTGGGAGAAATGACCAATATAGCGGAGATTTATCAATAACTTTTGGAAAAAGGCTGATATTTTAATTCAGACAATTTTTTTAAATATGTAGATAAAAATACAATGAATAAACATTAATACAAAAATAATTTTTCGTATAAGCTAAACATTTTTTTTTATTTTTATATAAAAGTGCTTTATTCGGTATCTGATGAGCTATCATATGACATATTATTTTCTTCATCTATATTTTAAATATAGATGAAATAGACTAAACACATCATTATTTAATAGCTTATCCTTTTTTGAAGAGGGCACAAATCTTTCGATAACATGGAAATCTGAAGGATCTGAAGAAATAAATAGTGTATGTGCCAAGTCTGCCATTCTGTTTTTCCGTGAATTTTTCCGAGTGTGATGTAGGCGATATTTTCTAAGGTCCTTATTTCTGCCCTCCAGAGCTGCTTCTGATACGAGAATGGATGCATTCCTCTTGCCAGTCTTGTACAAACTATTGCTGGCCGCAGACATGAGCACATCCCGGGGGATTTTCTTTTTCGTTTTTTCTTGACCGTCTTTGATGCTTTTTTGGGCCGCCCAGTACTTGAAGTTGGGTCTACCAATAAAATTGCACCATCTACCCAGACCTTGTTGTTTTTCTCAAAAACCCTCCGAGCTCCGGTGGCTTTCTCTTCATTTAATGCCTTTTATGGGGGTGAAATTTTTAAGTCTCTTAGAAATCTCAAATTGTTGACC
This sequence comes from Paykullia maculata, assembly GCA_003055125.1. Lineage (NCBI taxonomy): Eukaryota > Metazoa > Arthropoda > Insecta > Diptera > Rhinophoridae > Paykullia > Paykullia maculata. Next base: position 544 of record NDXZ01008233.1, on the reverse strand, counting down.
TTCATTATATTTGCTTTTATCTATTTACGATTACCTATGTTTCCACAGCAGAAAAAATGTTTAAAAGCGTCCCCTTCCTCACACCAGACCAAAAAAAGCGCTCGTTTGGATACTGACATTTTGTACTCTAAAACAATTAATTTCTCCAAAAATTTACAAAAAGTAGCTGCGCAAAATAAAATTTGAAATTAGAATTAATCGGAGCTAGATTGTTCATTTCTCTCACTGTACTACGTCTATGTGGCTTAGTAAGGTGTCCCAAAATTTACGCAAGGCTTGAATTATATAGAAAACATATTTTGTAAAAAAAAGCAATGAAAGTAAAACTCTGCTTTATCGCTTGGAATAACTTTACTGGAAAATTCAGCCTCCATTTGTTTATGTTCAATGAGCATTCACACACGAGCAAGAGATTTAGTCGAACAAAACTAGCTTATTAGCAAGAGAGGCAAAGAAAAATGCATTTTGTCAGCATGCAGATGCAAGAATGATAGAAATACAAGATTGCGTCTTCCCGTTGTCAAAAAGTTACTCTCTCTGCGCA
>NDXZ01008224.1:0-10030 GCA_003055125.1 Paykullia maculata | reverse complement strand
GTTTTTAGCCGCAGCTGTTTGGATTTTTTCTTCAAATGCTTTAACGAGTGGTAGAATTTTCCTGCAGTATCTGCTTAGAGGCTCTGAGTAATTAGCGGGTACAAAGTTAATTTCAGCACAAAGATTAGTCCGCTCATCGGCCCAAAAAGTTTGTTTCGATATTATCATTTCATTATCTGAAACTGATGTTTCTATTTGGTATGTTTAGTAGCCAAGCACGTTAAACACTTAGGTATCTAATTAAAGTGTTTCACTTAATATGATAGTGCTGCCAGTTAATTCCTTCTAGGGCATAGATTGTACATTTCAAATTTTACTTATGTTAGTAAATGACATAAAGAAATTGTATTTTGAATAAAATATTAAAGCATAAATAATTCCAAAAATGTTTTTCAAAAGCACATTTATTAAAAAACCACTGTATTATGTATATGTTATTATATTTATATTCTAATAAAAACTTTTGTTTTAATATCAAAACTTTCTGTTAAGCAAATAACTTTATGCTAATGAAATAATTCATAATAACGTAATGTGTGTGAGAAAGAAAAAGAGGAGAAAACTTTAATAACACTCTTAAAATAAATGCAAATTTGAAATACTCGTATTGTACTCAATACACAAGTACTCACTCCTGTTTTAACTTTTAAAATAACTAAAATTTATAAAAAAATAGAATTAGTAAAGATTTTATATGCATATTTGCGTTGCATTTAACTAACATCGACAAGTTTTGTCGGAAATATGCAAAAAGATATTAAATATGTATGTACATACATGTGTATGTATGTATGTATGTATAATTAAGATGCCATGCAATATGCATAACTTTTATATATTTTGCTCTTTTTTATATGTTTTTATTTTTGAGGAAAAACTGCAATAAAGTTAATAATTTATTAGCAACATGCTATATTTTAAAAGAAATTTGTAATATAAAACTTAAATATTATTAAAGTAGAAACCACAGGCACTTGAATAATAAGTTTTTACAGTGGCATAGAACTTTGAAATGGAATAAAACAAAGATGAATATTTTAAATTGACATGGAATTTACTTTATTCGAAAGATAATCTTCTGGCATTATAATTTGAATATGACTTCTGGTATATGGCCGTCACGGCTGGCTCGAACATAGTCTAATCTGGAGGTACAATTTTCGATGACTTTTTCCAACATTTGTGGCCGTATATCGGCTATAACGCGGCAAATGTTGTCCTCCAAGTGGTCAATCGTTTCGGGCTTATAGGCGCAGACTAGTGACTTCACATATTCCAACAGAAAATAGTCTAGCGGCGTTAAATCGCACGATCTTGGAGGCCAATTCATGGGTCCAAAACGTAAAACTATGCGGTTATCAAACGTCTCCTTCAATAAATTTATTGTGGCACGAGCTGTATGACATATTGCGCCGTCTTGTTAAAAACACAGCTCCGTCACATTATGGTTGTTCAATTAATGAACAAAAAAGTCAGTAATCATGGCTTTAAGCGGTCACCATTGGCTGCAACGTTCTGACCAGCATCGCTTTTAAAGAAAAACGGACCAATGTTTCCACCAGCCCATAAAGCCCACCAAATAGTTAGTTTTTCTGGATGTATCTGTGTCCCAACATACACTTGAGGATTATCATCACTCCAAATATGGTAGTTTTGTTTATTGACGTATCCATTCAAACAAAAGTAACCTTAATCGCTAAACAAAATTCGCAAAATTAAAAAAAAATTTCGAACAGAACAATGATTATTAAAATGCATTTGCACAATTTGGAAGCGTTGTTCAGGAATCAGTCTGTTCATGTTGAAATGCCAAACCAAACTAAACATAAATCACTTGACAGCTGACAATGGCTGCCAGTTAAAAAAGTGTTACCAACTTTAAGTTTTATAAAAACACCCTTTACTTTTAAGTATGAGAATTTAAAAATTAAATCTTTCAATATATAAATAGTAATAGATCCAGTAATTGCAGCGTACAATAGCTTTACGGATTTTACAAAAAAAATTATACAATGAAGGATAATCGATATACATACATATGTATGTATAGTTTTTGACTGCTTTTGACAACTATATTTATGTATGTATTTGCATATATTAAACACTAAAGCTGATAGATAAAATGGTTATTATTTTTTTCCTTAATTCATAATGCCAAATGTCTGCAGAAAAGCTATAAGCAAAATCGGCTTATAAATAACTGACACATAAAAAAAAATTACGATCTTTCTAAATTTTTACTTGAAATTAAAAGCATTTTTTTGAAGCACATACACCACAAAACCAATAGTTATCGTTATGAGTGCACGCCTTGAAAGTTTTAAATATGTAATTGATAGAAGGTACTTAACTTATAATCTTAAAAAAAGCTATATGTGTACAAAGTAAAAATAATTTTATTTTTCTACCAGATAATTTAAATAAATATGATAATAATTTTTTACAACTATGTCACGTAAAAGTACTATCACTTAGCTTTCTTATTCAGTATGTGTCATTCTGTTGAAATGTAGGCAACAAAAATTTTTTAAGATTTAAAAATGGAGTAAGAAAACCACTGTGCTTAAAAACGTTTTTTATTGTGAAAGTTTACGAAGATTGTACTTTAGCAGAAGCAAGTACTCGTGAGTGAATTAAACGATTTAAAATAATCGATTTCCGTGTACATGATAAAGAGCGTCGCGAGCAGCCTGGAAACTTTGAAGATAGAGAAGTTAAGGCTTTAATATATGCTAGATAAAGACTCTCGTCAAATGAAATAAATACTTGTAGAAACAAAATTTTTTAGGAATTGCCAAAAAAACCTAGATTTATCGAAAGCACGTAAATTAAATGCAACACGAACAAGAGACCTCAAAAATTTATTTCCAAGTCGTATTAAAAGCCTAGGCTACCTATTTAATTGACACTTTAGTAATATGCATGTTAACAAGGCAATGCTCTATATTTGATAGAAATTGAAGGGTGGCATCTATTATGAGTTGTTAAAACAATGTAAAACGATCGCTAGATCTAAACTAATCCCATTTAATCTATTTCAAGAGAGCATCCAACAAAAAACTGATAGAATATGCGACTAAATAGGAGTCCATAAATTGTGACAGTCATATAATGATTTCAGTAATCATAGAATTTTAAAATTGTCTGTGATCATATTACCGTAACCATATTCAACCATGTTTTTTCTTTACGTCTAGTGAATAGGAAGTTTTGCCCCTTTCTCCGTAATATCTGGGCATTGCTCGCCTTTACTCTTTGATGCAAAATGCAAGCTGTAGTACGCTTTAATTCAAAACAAAATATAAAAATTTAGCTTAATTTGTTTCTGCACTTAAAAGATGTAGTGGTTTTTGTATGGAATCCATAAATTGCCAGAAAGATGGAAAAAATCCAATTTTCCGATAAAATATAATTAAAAATATATCATAATACATTTTCAATAAAAGGCATTTTACAAATGAATCTATAATTGTACCAGGATTTATAATTTTTTAATAAAATTCTTAAGATTGAAGATTTTAAGATTCAACCTGATTTTTGTTTTTAAAAAGAATTATGTTAGAGCTGTCGTACATTTATCCTTCTTGTTGGTAACAACCACCAAATTAAAATTAAATTTAATTAGAGTCACATTAGAGAAAATGAAACACAAACAAACATTTTTTAATATAATTTTTTTCTTTTGTTAATAAAAAAGCTTTACATTAAGGATTAATTTGTATGCATACATGTGTAAGTGTATGTAAATGTATGTACACGATTGTACCAAAAAATCCTACCACATACAAGTACATAAGCACTTGTTTTATTAAAATAAGTGTGCAAATATGTGTTTTTCTTTAAACAAAAAAAAAAGTAACTCTGGAAAAGCATTTAAAACAAAAAATAAGTGAAAATGTCACATTCGACTGTGCTGAATTTTAAATACCCTATACCTACAATACTTTTTTCATTAAAAAACATATATTTTAGCAATTATTAAACCAATACCAAATGTTTAAAACTATGATAAAATTTTGTGTGCTTAAAGTAGGAATAAGAAAACTTGATTTTTGAACGAAAAACAACTTTTTCTGAAATGGTTGTTGCTTATATCTTTGCAATTATTTCATTAGATTGTATTTTAAAAATCACCTCTGGTAAGCATATTACACAAATGTTAGTTTTTTAAGAAAAAAGTAAAAATATTGTTCATTGGCTTAGCAGAGGAGTTTTTTGTGTAAAAAATTTATTTAAAAAAAGTGAAGAAGTCGTAATTTTTCCCATTTTTTAGCCGTGTACAGGCTGAGTTTGCTTAAAAAACTACTTCTAAATATACATATGTACGGGTCCACTATACTACACGCGCATTAAAGGCTATTGCCAAATCGTTCCACATATCTGTAAATTTTCAAAAATATATTCCTTACGGCTTTGCAAACAAATATTGTGGAAACAACAAACGGCATGACAAACTTATGTAAGCACTTGGTGCTGGTGGGGAAGGGTATAAAAAGCAAGTGAAAAGGGAGAACTCACACAACCACACACACAAGCACACACTTGTGTTTAATTTTGTTTGCCTGTGCATGTGATGTGGTTGAAATAAAATTTTGTTTTGTCAAGTGCCTTTTCTCTGTTGCTGTTTCGTTGATTCAATTGTCCTTGCAGCCTGTGGGGTTTGTGTAATTTTTTTTATGTATTCATGTCTGTGCATGAGTTACGTTTCATATTTTTTCAACGTATGTATGTATAAATATGTACTTTTTTATATTGTGCTAAGTATATTTTATATGTATTAAAATAATATTAATGTATAAAATATAAATCATAATAATATTAAAAATCACACCAAGGACATAATGCTTTCATATATGTTTTCATTTTATTATTATTTTTTTTTTCTTTTTAATATTCTTATGTATAGGATTTTAAAATATTTTTCCTCATTCGTTTTCATATCTTAAGTTTTTTGTAGAAGCCTATGAACAACTTTTTTTTCAATATTACAGACAAATTTCACTTGACAATGTAGGATGGCATTTGTTGGTTTTTTATAAAAAAAAAAATATTTACAAACACAAGTATTGTGCTTATATTTGTGCGTACATATGTATGATTATGTAAATATATATAAATATGTTGGCATAAATTTATGTTTAAGTTTTTTCATTTTATAATTTCTTTCTTTTAAACTTTGTAAATCTTTCTCCACAGTCTTGCCGCGAATCCTATGGGAGACTTAAAGTATGTCACCAAATAAATGTGCAATAAAATATAAAAACATGTTTATGTATTAGTTTAAACATGAAATGGGATTTGCACATTTTTAATATTTATACATATGAACTGCTTGTAGCTGTTTGTACCCGATATATTTTGGGGTTTCAAAAAGTTAAAGAACTTAAATTGCTATAAAATTACAGCTTTGAATTCCCAGCTGGTATATGGTCTCTGGCTAAGTGTGTTTGTATTAAGACTGGCCTTGTATATTGAAAGCGGGATAAGAAAAAGCAGTTTTAAGGATGCTACAGGTTATGCGATACAATTTATTTAATTTTTGACAACTATTTGACTGATATCAATGTGACTCATATGCAATCCAAACAATTTAACATCCATAGGTCCAAAACTTTTTTATCAAATAAAATTTATAACTTTAATTTTACAAAGTCTTAATTTCTAAATAAATTATTTTAAATATTATATATTTTACGATGTCTTACGAAAACGTTATCTCTTAAAGAACTGCAAAAAAATTTAAAAAAATCTATAATTATTTAATACAAAAAAGCTTTAAAAAAATCATGTACAAAAACTTAAATTTGTTTTTTTGTTGTATGTATAATACTTAAATATTTAATATTATGGTGACATGGTAGGTAATGATTTAATAGCCATGAAACAGTTTAATGGATTATTTAAGAAAAAATATCAGCTGAGAGTGCATATTCTTAATTTTAACAAACGCAATTATTTTTTAAAAGTGATATACATAGTTAAAGTGTGGGAATGAAGAAAATATTATCATTTTAAATAACATGTTAAACGTTTTGAGGCCCATTTGATTAGCAGTCAAAGCACTTTGTCAAAGAGATATAGCTTTAGTTGGTGCTGATATGTCTATTGTTTTTAATTTCGAATTGGTAAAGGAAGAAAAGTAAACATGTACTCTCTTCTAAATATTTAAAAAAAACCCAGATTTATTTAGTAAAAACAAAAAAAAAACTACATTTAGTAGAGTAACACGACTTTTTATTAATAAAATTAGAAACAGGCTGTCGAACGATTCTACAAATGCTTATTTTGTACTAAAATCCTATTTTTAAATGTAATATTTTGTTATTGCATTTATAAGCCTTTGCATATATGTACAAACTTATTAATGAATCTCATAAATTGTTATTTGTTTTTTGTTAAAATTAATTAAGTTTGAAAATATATTATATCGTTTCATATTGGGCGGGAGTTTCCGGGAAAAGAAAAACTCTAGTAATGATATACTTGCTTACTTGCGTTAAGAAGAATACCTACACAATAGAACAATTAATGCTGCAGAACTCTTATTGCATTTATTACGATTACAAAACAGATTCTATAAAATATATACATTTTTATTGAAATATTTTTGTATAAATATTTGATTGGCATTTTCAAAGCGCAATTCTGTTTTTCTATTTTTTTTTGTAGAATTACAATGCTTATTTTATATAGAAAGGGTTTTTTCCAAATGTATGTATGAATAACAATATATTTTTTAATTTTTGCTTAATCTATCATTAATGTTTACTCACTCATTCACATACACACGGATATAAACCTTGTCAAACAAAGTTTGAACATTTTTTCAAACAAACGCTTTCTGTCATAAGCCATTATTAATGAATTTTAATTCTTAGGAATTTCATTATTATATCCCTGCAGAAAATGTCGAATTACTATTGACTTTGTCACCAGTACTAATGACAAATTATACCCCAGACAATGCTTTTTGCTATAGACATTTAGCATGTGCTTGTCATTGAGAATCTACTAGTGACCTTAGAACTATTGACTAGGTAGTTCTTATGGGACCATATGTATACATTAAACCCAGAGATTCACTAGTATATTTAAGTGACACTGGTCTACAATCTTTCAAGGAATGGGGCAAAACACTTAAACACATATAGTTATATGTATAATCATTTCCTTCTTTATTATTATTAATTAGTAAAAAGTTATAAAACTACGTACATATGTTTAGTTTAAAGTACATTACTTAGAACTATTAATTATACATACTTAACAGTCTTTTTTTTAACATTTTCGTCATTTTGCTCCATGCCTTTGGAATAGTTGCGGCTGTTTTGCTTGAAATATTTCTTTTTTTTGTCGCTGAAAAGCTGCTTTTAAAGTCTAATCGGGCGAATCATTGGATGTTGATATAACATTTAATTATTGGAAAAACAAGTTTATTTCATTAATGGTTTTTTAAAAGGATTTTTTGAAAATATTTCTACCTACATACCTATAATAGCTGTAAGCACGTTGCTAAAGTCCCGTTGTCCTTTTTTTTAAATTTCCGTCGAATTTCCATATATTTCTTATATATTTAATTATGTATGTATGTATGTATATAAAATAATTTTAATTACTTTTTTTACAATTTCACACAAAACACAAATTAATTTTTGTCTTTTTGACAGAAAAAGCTGATGCAATAAAAATAGGAACAATGTCACCAGAAATACACTAGAACTGTTGTCTCTAACGAATTTCTACACGCACATAAAAAAAAAGTTATCGACATTTTAACTAGTGCAATTGTCGCTAGAGAAAAGGGTGTTGACACAGAGACATTTGGTTCTAGACTGACTACAGGGATGTTAGAAATTTTTTCGTATGTGTGTACATATGTTTGATAAAGCGTTATTAATAATCACTTATTAAGTTATATTTTTCGACGAATTTATGAAGTATTAAAATATATAAATAAAATTATTTTCAGTATAAAATAACGCATATTTAAACTTTTTGACACAAATTTAAATCTATAAATATCGACAATATAATCCAAACACTACAAGTACAATAAATGTACATAAATTTATTTAAATCAAGCTTGGTGCATGTGTGAGTAGGAGCCTACATATGATTTTAAAATAATAAGATAGTTGCTTAGAAGTGCATAGTGAAGTTAACTTTTATTGCTATAGAGCCTACTTGAAATTAAAATAAAAAAGAAATTAAAACATCTTTTTATTTATAAATACAATACAGTTAATTAAATTACTGTTAACATTTTTTTTTTAAGTTTATTACAACCTTTTTGATTACAATTTAGCTGACGGTCAATGTAAAAATTATTAACATATTAAAGCAATTATAATATGTTAATAATTTTAATTTTGCCATTTTATTTATTTACTCAAATATAATTACTGATTCACTGATTCTTAAGCAAATTTCATTATTATTATTTTATCACTTGCTGATTTAAGTATACATTTATGTAATGACTGTTAGATGTCTGAATAAACCGCAAGTGTTATAAACTAAAATTCATACTTGTGTACCAAAACATAATAACGATCATGTTATAACTATATTTAGTAAAAAATTAAAATATAAATTTTAACATGTTTTCACTTATAAAAAATAATGTTATATTTATACACATGTTTCCTGCAAGTTCTTAATGTTATACATATATCAGAATTTTGACTATTCTCGTTAAAAAATACAAAGAATAAAAAAAATGAGAGAAAATGTCCTTGTTCTTTTAGTGTCCTTGTGATAATTTACTTGTAACTTAAGTACAAACATGTTTTTTAATTCTTTTTTCTTTGTTGCTCTTCCGTTTCAATTTGCAGTAGTAATAAGAAGAAGAAGCAGAAATAGTTAATGCGTTTTTTTTACATATGTATGCATGTAAATAGTTATGTTTGTGTATATGAGCATATGATGACATTTAATAAATACAGTGAGTCGTAAAATTAAGGCAGCATTCGTAAAAATTTCAAAAAATTAGTTGATACCAATTAATAAAATTTAAAAGATTAAAAAATTTGTATATGTGTTAACATTCTCATACTCGATTTTTCATAATATTCTTAATAATTAATTGAACTAAAGCCTAACAAATTATATTAATTAAAAACATTTATATGTAATAACAATTCAACTAATTTTCAAATAAAATTTCATTAAAAATGTTGTTTAAATCTTTGTTGCAGTTTTTATAAAAAATTTAAAAAAAATTCTAATATTAATATCCATCAGGCAGTTGTAGAACATAGAACTTGTGATATGCAAAAAAAAAAACAAATAAATAAAATTGTTGCTACAGATTTCTTTAGATTTTTCTTTTCTATTTTTAAATGGTAATAATTATTTTTCGTTAAAACAAATGTGCTAATAACACGATCCTTTCTGTGTAAAGTGCGCAAATTCTTGTTCGTACATATAAGTATTTACACTTGTATGTGAAAAATATAAATGTGCGGTTTTTTTTTTGTTAACCATGAAAAAATCCAACATGAATATTTACATTAAATCATATAAAAAAATTAAACAATTTTTTCACAAGGACTCTTATACAAACATTATTTTAAAGTAACAGCAACAAGAACGAACTGAATTCATGCGTATGTTCAGGGGAAGTAAAAAAGAAGTAAGTATAGCTGAGTAATTTAAGATGTATATAAATTAGGATGGTCCTTTAATTATTTTAATAAATAGATTCCGAAATTAACCGAATTTTTAAGCTTTTGAGTTTTAAGAAATATGTACATTTGAAAACGCCAATAAAGGGGGCACCCTTGAGAATAAACATCCTGTTAATTTGGACGTCAAAAGTTTAAACGCATCTTCGTGTCACCAGAACTCTTTTCTGAGTTCTTTGATTGACATACTGATTAATTGAATAAAGTCGGAATTTGTTTGCTTACTAAGCTGTGAATAAGCCTACATTCCTACAAAATTGTTAGAAATAGTACTCCCTAGATTTTAGAGAACATTTGGAGTGTATAATACTTAAACCTATTCTATGTGATTATCACGCTAAAGA
>NDXZ01008220.1:0-12081 GCA_003055125.1 Paykullia maculata | reverse complement strand
ATAATGGGCAGTTTGATAAGTTGGTCGTTTTGTTTATAAAATTTAAATAAATTTTTTAAAACTAAAAACGTTTATATGTATGTGGGTTTTTTAAAAGATTTTTAGATGAGATAACATAGGGCAAGATAAATTTTACACGTTGTTAGCGTACTTTCTCCCACTAAGTGAGACAAGTCAAATGTAATATAGACCAAAAAAAAAAACAATAGTTATACATATAATATAATATAATATAATATAACATTTACATTACTTTACTTTGATATCAAATTGAAAATCTTAAGCCATTAAAAAAATACAGATTTACGATTGTTTTTCTTTTCTATTTATTTTTATTTAGCCTGTGCCTTTATTTCTATGATTTGTATACGAAAAGTATAAAAATGACAAAGAAAACGGTAGCAGCAACAACAACAACAACAACAACTGCATAAGCATAAAGATTCATTATTTTGTGTAAAAAAAGGGAGTTAATGCCCTTATGTAGTAGTGGTATTAAGATAAAACTGGCTGAACGTACAAATTACAAAACAAAAAAGTGTAAAAAAAGAAAACTTTGTTCCAACTTACTTAGAACAATCCCTTGAAAAATGGCTTAAGCTTAAGCTCTTTCTGTTTTTGCGTTTGTTGTTTGTCTTCTATTTTAATGTAAAACGGTTTGCGGAGTCTCGGGTTGAGTTAACTTGTCTTGTTGTCACAGTTGTCGTCGTCTAGAAACTACGAAATATAAAAATTCTAGAGAGATTAAAATCCAGATTAATTGCAATGGGAAACGAAACTGTCCAAGATTTTTTAACTGTATTTTATTTGTGCTTGCTTTTGTATCCTTCGATGGTGTAGTAAGGGTGTAAATATTTTTTTTATTCGTCATGTAATTTCTGCAGTACGTAATTGAAATTCGTGGATCGTTATACCTATAATTTAACGATATGCGAATTTTTTTATTGCAAGTTGAAGACTATCACTATCACTTCATTTCTTTTTTAGGTTTTAAAAGTATTTTAAGATCCTTTGAAAATACATTTTCATTTTATGATGTGTGTTTACTTAAATATTCCAATAACAATTAATACTAAATATCCGATTTTTTTGATCAAATTTTTTCCTTTAAATGCTTTTCAAAATCTAATAAAAAAAGATTAGTAAAATATATTTATTTTAGTAAAAAAATATATTTTATTTTCTATGTAGTTATGTATTTAAATATCATAGACTGGAAACTTTTTATATTTAAATTTAGTAACTGAACAAAATTTTTCTGGAATATAAATAGTTTAAAAGTAATTAAACAGAAGGTGAATTGAAAGTTGGTAAATAATTTTACTAAAGTAAAGGGCTAATAAGATTCGGTACTTTCTAATGTGAAACTATTTTATGCCCTTGATTTGTTTTTATTGCAACTAACTTTCATTACATACTTCCCCTAAGACTTTTTATATATAGGCATTCAATTTTTTTGGAACCAAACTAAAACTAAATAGAAAAGGGACTTCGAAGCATTTAAAAAAATTAAATTCATCGAAAAAGTAACATCTGTTTTTACAACTCAAATTAAAACTAAAATTATTAAAATTGAATTTTGAAAAAAGTTTATTCGAATAAACCTTAACAATTTTAAATTACTAAAAGGCTTTAAAAACTTTTATAAAAATTCGAAAAGTTAAATTTTAATTTTACCTAAAAAAACAATAAACTCCTTTATCAATGTCTTCCGACGACATTGAAATTAAATTCTAGTTTTAAATATATTCAAACAAAAGCGAACAGCGCTAAAAAATAAACTCTGATTTTTTGTGTAAATTGTCCAGACTATATAGAGAAGTGAAAGCCCTTTGGCGAAAATGTATGGGACAATTGTTTTTTTTTCTTTTTTTTGTTAAATTATGTCTTCTCAAAATGCAGACAAACACTAAAATACAACTCTCGTGCATAAAAGTTTAATAAATGCGACAAAACAGTAAATTTAAATATTTTTGTGAGTTTGTTGTTGTTTCATATTTGTTATGCCAGTTTTGTTTTAAGAGCTTCCAACTCCATTTTGTTATAGATGATGCGACTAAATGAAACAGGATTTTTTTTTTAATTTTTAAAATACAAATGCAGGTTTCTGGATTTAATCCCTTTAGACGTAGTTGTTTTCATTTTTTTACGTTCTCATTGTTTTGGTAAATTTTCCTGCTATTGCTTTTGTTTTTTTTTTGCTGAGTTTGTTACAATAATGTTATTGTCGGAAAAATGTCCCATTTTGTTGTCTTAACACCATTAAATTGTTGGGTTTAGAATTTGGGTTTTTAATTGGGTACACACTAAGTGTGTGAAAATAAAGAAGAAAACAAACTAAAACATTTGTAAAGCTTTATGACCAAAACGAAATGAATACATACGCAAGGATACAAACAAAAAAAAATTACTTACAGTTTAAAAATAATTGAATTCTAAGTGCTGGAAACTAAAAAAAGTTTTCTAGAGTTTAAGAAAAATTAAACTCAACAGACAATAATTTCATTTAATATATATGTGTCTATAGAATTATATTTAAAAAAAGTTTAAGAATAGTTTAAAATTAGGTTTCAAAATACTTTGAAATAAGTTTGAGTGGAATGGAACAGATTTTTCCAATCTTCAAAAAGGGATCCACAGCCATCTTAAATATACTTATAGGCTCAGAATTACTTTCTTAAATATTTGCACAGATTTTAATAGAAACTAAACTTTTTCCAAAATTTATCATTAGTATTTTTAACTGGCTTATAAATACTTGTATTTAATAATGATTTTATTACTATTAAATTAAATTCACTACAAATAAGTTTTATAGGAATTAAAACCTCTACACTGCCTTTTGCAAGGGTCGGGCCATTAGTGTTTCTGGCCCCCATTTAAGGACAACTTTTGGAAATTAACTTTTTGTCTATTGTACTGTACAAATATTGAAGTCGAAATGAAATTCATCAGGAAAAGTTTTATGTAAAAGCAAAACTTTCTACCAAATGTTGTGATGACTCCTGCTTTAATATAAAGCATTCTCCTTATAATTATCTTTCCCGTTATAATACCGTTAAAAAATATATGAAACTATTGCTGACTTATGTTTAATAGCGGATTCTCAACAAACGTTTTAGTTAAAATTATTTTCTATATTAAATTTTCAAAATATTTGGGGTATTTTCCAAAAAAAATTAAATCTATTTTTCTATGTTGGTTGGTATTTCACTGGTGACTACGCCAAATCGTTAGTAGAATTCCAAATCTTAATAAATAAATATTATTGTGTGTGCTGTGTATAAACGGCCAGTGTTTCCAGATTGCCGGCGGCGCTGGTATGCCCGTGTAGGCACGGTTAAAGCTCGCCGGATGGGGGTTGGTTCTTGCCAGCTCTCTGGTCACGCACGCACACAATAATGAAAATCATACCAGCTGTATAGAAAGAAAATAATAAAGAGGTACGACATCACAAATCAATATTTTTTTTAAACTATGTATTTAAATTATAATCATAATATACATATGTATATCACATTTCAAAATTAATAAATTTAAAGGAAATCAATGTAAAAATAAAAGTATAAATTCTCGAACTGAACCTATTCTAAAAGAATAAACTCATGAAAAAAATTTTCCGTGTTGTCTATAAGCCATATACATATATATGATTGGCCAATTTCAAATGGCATAAAGAAAAATAAAATAAATTTAAAGAATAATTATTTATTGTGTTAGCGGTTTTTGTTTTTGTAGAAATGTTCATTTTGTTTATGGAAATCTTTTACTCAAATGTTTAATTTTTAATATTTGGTTTAAAGATGTGATGGTCTGTCATAAGCATTAGTAAAATGAAAAAAGATCAGCTTAAATTTACAACAAAATTGTATATATTTTAGTTTGTTAAATCGTTTGTTAATTTCTGCAATATTAATGTAAAAATTTTCAATTCAAAATCAGCACAATTGGAGAAAAATCAGCAGAGATATATGGGAAAGGCATGACTACTTCTTATCTTTTCATACAAGTTTTTTTTTAAATAAGATGACCACCTTTAAATTATGTTTACGTAATTTTTAGCTCTACTCTAATACCTATTGTTTTAATTTGTTTAAGATTTTTGCCTATGCTTAAAACAGATTATATAAGATCAAAACGTTAAAATTATTTTCTTATTTAATTTAAAAAAAAATACTTAAATATTTTTATTATTAAATAAAATTTTAAATAGGAACCCAAAGTAATTTGAACATGTCTAAGTAGTTCAACTAAATTATCCAAAAAAATAGAAAAGACAGAAAGTAATTAAAATTTATTTCCCCAATTTATACCCCAAATAAATGAACCATTTGCCAAAATAAGAAAAAATAAATAAAAAAACGTAAGATTCAAATACTCTTGTATTACTTAAATTTCCTTTTAAAATGCATGACTATTTAACTTCAAAAACAATTTAAAAAAATTGCAAATTATTTCCCTAACCCAGGAATCTTTATTATCTTACACAGCATATCTTTAAGTTAAAACATTTGAAAATTTTATAATTTAAAATAATGTTGAATGGCTTTTATTATTTTGTCTGCAGCTGGGAAAGTTTCTTTGTTTAATTATATTTAGTTTCTCCAATGTTTCTTGTATTTTTTCCCGCCATAAAGATTAATTTATATGCTCCCGCGTGACAAATAAAACAAATTAGCATTATGTTAATTAATTTTCACAAAATAACTGTTATCATTAAATTATGCCATTGCCACTGTCTTTCTACTTTTTGTTTTAACTTGTTTGTTGCTTGCTGTTGTTGTTGTTGTTGTTGTTGCTGCTGCTGTAACATCGACTGACATTTCCCTTAAAAAAAAAGAAAAGAAATCTAATGCATATTAAAACCTTACTAGCAAAAGTGTATACGTTTTCTAAATGGTAAAAGAAAGATCGCATTTATTTTTCGAAGTTGGGTTAATTTTTGTTGAAAGAAAAAAAGAAAAAAAAAAGAAAATTTACTGAAGAAGAACTAAGAAAATGTTTATGTTCACTGTTCTTTGCAATACACCACACAACATCAGTTACATACTGCAAAGGGGAAGAGAAAAATAATATTTTAGCAATTAATTTGCGTGAACACCTCAACTTCTTGTGTTTAAACGCACACACACTCTCGCACGCACATACAGGAATATACTTTTACTCACTAACTGCAACGTTCTTGTGCGTCCTGGTGGCAGGCAACCAAAACTTCAACTTCATCATCTTGTCACCCTGCCACATAGCGTTAGATGATGTTGAAATGTGTCTGGCTGTATGTTCTAGTATAAATGTACAAGTGTGTGTTCCAGAGTGCACGGTTGGAGTTTATGTGAACATTTGGTGTCGTTTGTAGCAGCATCAAAATGCCTGGTTGTTTTCCGTTGTTGCTTGAATGTTTCCTCGTTTTCTTTTGTGTATGTAAACTGGCGCTACTCGCTGTATATTGCTACTTAATCTTTTTGTAAAAAAAAAAATTGTTTATATATTTCTCTAATGCGTGCGATTCTTGTGAGCAATTTTTAATTTTATTTTTATTTTATTGGTTATAAATTCTAACAGTTATTATTTCGTATACAATCTTATTGACTACACTAGAGGAGTAATTTTGTGGGTGCTGCGTAATTAAACAATTAGTGCTAAAGATGGGAAAATTAATACTGATATATTAAATAATGAATTTGAATGATAAATTGATTAAATTATTTTTGGTCGGAATCAACTTTTTTAAAATAAAAAATATTGTATGGGCTCATATGTATGTACGTTGGATCTGCAAATAGTAGTGTTAGGTGTTGTGAACTTGCCTTTTTTAGAACTCTTTTTTTTATTTTGATCGTAGAGGAAATAGTGATGATATTTATTTTTCATGTGGTGTAGACAATTTTCAATATTTTTTAACATGAAGATGAGTTTATATATCGTATAAGTAAATACGGTCGAAATAGTGGTCTGCCTCGGTATTCCTCCTACAGGATAATAAAAAATACGATCGTATTATTTTAATACTATTTTATTAAAAAAAATTATAGATATGTATAAAATTCAGGCACTCATGCTTAAGGTATAAACAAAATATAACAAAAATAATTTATTAACAAAAAAATATTTATTTGTCGTATTGACATTATTGTTTAAAGTTTATGGTTTGTTGTTAGTTTCAAGTTGTCTATACATATGCTGCATTTCACTGCATTTCTTGAAAAAATTTAAAAAACGTTGTATGTATATACCAGAATTCAAATAAATTGAATGAGAATTCTGAAAAATCCAAAAAACATTCAAAAAAAAAGGAAAAAAAAACATTTTTTTTTCAAGAAATAAATTTCAAAGTCTACTGATGATCTGGTATAAGCAAAGTCGTACTAATTTTATAACATGTTTTGACATACGGCTTAACGTACAGCTGGCGCAGTGAGACTACCTTATAAATGTGTCTTGATGTTATAGCTAAAGACTCTTCAACAGGAAACAACAAGTACAACTTTACTTATAGCATTAAAAGTAACTTTCAATTGCAGCTTTTCGTACTGACTTTAGAAACCATTCGTTTCTAACGAAATTGTAAGTTTTACTTAAACCCTTTTTTTTATTGTTTTAATATAAAAAATATAAAAATTAAAAAAAAAATATGGAAATATTATACATAATATATATAATATTTTAACTTTTAAACATTAAAAATTTTATTTTAAAAATATTTTTTAAACTTTTAGTTTCATTTTTTCAACTCTGAAAATGTTGTATATTTTGTTACTCTAAAGTGATAAAAAAAAAAATTTGACAAAAAATATTTAAAAGTTCAACATTTTTGTTTTAAAAAAATCAATTAAGACTTAAGTATAAAATTCTACACAAATTCTGAGATGGGCAACGCTCACTTAATTAGCGTACTTGATACACTAACACGGGTTTTTACACCAGATGAATGTTATTTTCCTTACGTTTACGTTTGAAAAGAAATTTTATCCATATAAATAACTAAACAAAAAACCATACTGATCTTTTAAGTACAATTTTACTTTTATCCTTTAGTGTATCATGCAATGCAACACCATTTTTACACTTGGTACATTTTTTTAAATCATATAACTTTTATTTATTTATTTACTAACGTTTGTGATACAAGTACAATGAAATAAATCAAGATTATAATACAAGACAGGAGTCGAGTTGTAAAATGGAGCTTTCATTCAACACGCTTGTTTCCATTTTAATTAGAAAATTGTTAACACAAGAGCAGCAAGTTTTTTGTTGCTTTTATTGTTCTGTTTCCCAGCAAAAGCTTAAAAATTGAAGTTAGCTGGCAAGTAACTTTGTAGATAAAGTTAGTCCCCTGCAAAATGAAGAATGTGATAAAAAAACCAAGAAACGGGGAAAAAACAACAAGATACAAAATTGCTTATAAATATACATATAATATCGATTCGGATGAAATTTGCTCCATAGTTAGTCCTATTGAATCGGAAGACATCGATTTTAAAAGTTGGTCCACTTGACGTGAAATGACCCATATATGAATATAGTTACGGATTGTAGATATTTCGAAAGCGTTTGTAAATTTAGTATGTGGTCGAACACCTAACAGACAAACCTTAACAAGAGCGGCAAGCGTTGAGTTTTATTCCGCCTCGCGCTAACGCTAAAGGGACATACCTAAACAAAAGCGTTAACTTTTAAACAAAACATTACTAAATAGAAATGAAATAGTGACTTAATCGCTGGATTTTACATGAAAATAGCTTAAATGGCAATATTTTTCAACAATAACAAAAGCTAAAAAAAAGCTTGCCGCCCGTGTTTAGGTTTGTCTGTAAGGTTTAAAATGATGGTGATGTTGTAAAATGCATTTCATTTGGAATAAGTTAAATTAGATTTAATAAACTATAAAATTTTATTTAACTTCGTGGTAGTTCAATAAACATTATTCGAAAAGACAACAGTTTTAAGTCAATATTAAAAAATCTAAGCCATATTCTTTAGTAAGCAGCTATCTACAAAGCGAATAAATAATATCCACTCAATACCAAACAACGTATGTGAATTAAAGCTGCTGTTACTAGAAAAATAACAACATTTTTTGATGGGTTATAGAAATTGTTTTACAAAAAATAAGAAAAAGATATTTAGAGTTACAGCTAGAAAATATAAAACAGACCAGAGAAGAAAGCACCAAATGGTTTAAGTATTAGGAAAATGTTTTAATGCGAATGTAATAATAAAAATAAAATGAGTTACACAATTGTACTTTACGGAACAGTTAAGCTTAAACAATTTTAGCTACGAACAAAATAACATGACAATGAAATGATGGTGCGAAAAACTGAAATGTAACAAAATGTCTTAGAATGTTTTAAAATGCGTAGCCAATAAGAAGTAGAATAATGTAAATATTTTGTATAAATGTATATAATGTTTGGATTATATTTAGGGTTCCTTTTTTTAAAGGAATGCCAGTTAAAGTAAAATTATCGCCTGCCTGCTCGTAAGTCGTTAACAAATTAGTCATTAAGAGGATTATGGCTTAGATTATAATTCCAATTTAAGGAAAGTGAAAAATATACTTTTAAATTTTTAGAATGGAATGGCTGCAATTAAAAAAGAAGGAATTTCTTATAGTCTTCTATATATTCAAATATTTACAGACTATAACAGTTGCTTCATTCTTTTTCCAAAATATCGAAATAGAAACGAAGATGAAAATAAATTCATAAGATAAGCAGCTTTAATTTATGTCAGCCTTGCCTTCAGAACTGCAGATTATACGACAGATCATTTTGTTAGAAATGTGTCCAAAGACAAACATCAAAACAAATTTGCACTTCTAGCAGCAGTTTTTATCAAATTCAGATTGCAACCACAGCCACCACGTATACCCCGAAGGAACCTCACCAATAAGTAGTCCAGGATAAGTTTAATGGGCTACTGGATCCTATGGCATCAGAGAGACTCCAGTTTAGGTCCGTGCATCTAAAGCATGACAGGCCTCTATGTCCCGAAGCAGCATTAGCACCATGGTGTGGAAATCACTATGATATTATGGTCTCCCTCAGAGACCCATCTAGAAACAGCAGCCATTTCTTGATTATTTTTCATGTAACATACATATATGTTCCCAAGAATCTAAGCCCTGTTTAATATTCTATAATACTGAATTTATCGTAGGAAAATTCCTTTGCCCCAAATTAAATATTTGTTTAATTGGGACTTGGAAAACTTAATTTCTGACAAAATTTTAATTTTTTCGAAAAATGCTTTTTATCTACATCTTTACCGTTTGAGGACCAAATGTATGTCCAGATATTTGAAAGCTAGAAAAGAACTGAGTTTTGTGTGAAAAATTAAAGCAAACATTGTAGTCAGTTGAAATTTGTTGCTTTTATGAGACAAAAGCAAACAAATTTTTTATAAACCATACTTTTTTTTAATATGACTAATACACTGATATTAAATATACATATACAAGTCTTTGTCATCCGAGGGTTTTACAAGCTTGATTTCAATATACACTTGGATAGATGACATATTTTTTAACGGATCCAGATTATAATTACTTCAGGTGGTCGCTTATGGATACAGCAGAAATTTCGATAGGAAGGGCACTCACAGTGAAAGGTAAAATATTTGATAAAATGAAAAATCATACTCTTAAAAAATTCGATTCAACAAAAAACCAACTATTTATGAAACAAAAGCTAGCGGTTATATCACAAACAAAAGTAGTAAAATATTTTTTTAAAGTATTTTTCCCCTTTTTGAATATAATAATTTGCCGATTTTTTGAATGTAATATTCTGAATAATTTTTTTTTTTGTTGCAAACACATAAAGTGTTTCTTAATACAAACATATTCATATGCAACACTTTTATATTAATCATATTTTATAACAACCTACGTTATTACAGATCAAAAAAAAAATTAACTTAAGAAAAACCAACATTTACTTATGGCATACAAAGACGACATACGGCTTAAACTATAGGGGAAAGACTTAAACGACTCAAATCCAAATGATTAATAAAATCAACGGGTGGCCACCGAAATTAGTTTCATTTATTTTCTCTCCTTTTTTTATTTTGAATTTTTCGTTCTACTTGTTTTTGTGTAATGATATCAAAAGGATGCAACCAATGTTTGGTTATGAGTTTATTTTTATTATTTAGCAATATTGTTTGCAACAGCCCGAGCGGTATTAGCAACAAGTTTTAAAAATAAATAAATAAAACAACTAAATACCAAATTGAAAAAAGGATTAAATATGTTTAAAATTCAATATCGATTCGGTTACCAGGTTCTCGTATGTATAGATGTACAAACAATTTATTGCTTGTCTAAATAAATCATGGTAGCCGTGTATTTAACCAACCAGTCAACCGTGCAACCAACAAAGCAACAGACTGGCAGACCCAATTGGACAGACTAACAAACTATAAAATAAAAATAAATGGATTTTAATGATCAAAACTCATTTTACTATCAAATAAATTTGAGAAGCAAAGAAAAAACAATCTCGAAATTAAAAACAAATAAACAGACAGTTTTTCAATACGTTCACAAAAATACATTTCTTTTATTCATTTCCAGCAAATGCACGCACATACATTTGTATGTATGTTAATATTCATTAAACTCTCGTATAATTAATAAACAAAATAAATTAAAGCCCAAATAAAAACAATGATGGCCAATAAAAATGACATAAAAACTCATCTTTTATTGATTACGAAAGCATTAAATATTATTTTGCTCAAATATACGATACACTAGATTTTATTTGTACTAACTATTTAGTTAATGACACTACACAGAAAACTTGTATGTATTGTAATTTTATACTTTAAATTTAATGTTGGCAACCTGGTGTGTGGAAAATGAAAATCAATTTCGTAAACAGATTGTTAATGCGATTGACTACATGAATCTGTAAATGTGTGTTTGTGTGAATGTGTGTGTTTAAATAGTTGTAATTTGTTGTTCTTAGGAAAAAAATTTAAAATTTATTTACTTTTTCCTTGTACGATCGACAAAAGTAAAAACAATTTTTTTTGGTTGTTTTTAAGTGTTAACTGCAACAACAACAAAGAGCTTAGAGGAAATGTGACAAAATTTTAATTTTGATCAAGAAAAGTTATTTGTGTGTTTGTGACACCCTTTTAAGTTGTTTTATAAATACATACATACATATATACAACATATCGTTGGTCTATCAGGAGAAGGTAACAACTTAATAGGAACTGTATAAATCAACATGTTAATTCTTTTATACAATTGCTTGTAAAAGCGTTATTTTTGACAATATTGCACTAATTTGTTGTGACGAGGTGTATTTGTGTGAAATGTATTGATATCACAAAAAAAAGCCAATTTCGAAAAAAATGCGAGTTAGGGCCTTTCTACCGAAGACCAACGATATGTACATGCCTAATTGTTTTTAAATGGGTTTAGATTTACATACATACATACACTTACACTAAATACTTTATCTTCTAAAATGTAAAATTCCTTAAATAAATTTTTAGAAATCGGATAGAGACAGCAACGTAATTGATGAATTAACAAAAGTTAACTCAATTTATTATTATTTATTTCTTTTTTAATTAACAACATTTTTTTTTGCAAAAAGCAAAGAAATATTCGAATCAAAAAGTTTAAGATTTAGAAAATTCTTTAAAATATTTTTTACTAAGGGATTTATAAACTGTATTACCCTGTATTACTGACATAAATATTTAGAAATTTCTAGTAAAAGTGCATTTAATATAAAAAAATATTTAACAATTGTTTTTTTTTTTTTTTTNNTTTTTTTTTTTTTTTTGATTGGAATATTAATAAAAAACATATAATTTTCTATAAAGTTAAAAAAGTTAAATTGTTGCTTGCAAATTTAGAAGAAAAATGTCAAAGTTTGAACACAAAATCCAAACCTAAAAACGAAAATTATTTTAAGATTTAAAACATCAGATTAATTTTGTTTTTAATCAAGTTTTTATTTTTTATTTAAGTAAAAATATTAGCGGAACTCACTCTTCGAAACACATTTGCAATTAATACAAGTATGCACTATTTTTTTGCTACAAAGC
>NDXZ01008216.1:0-10345 GCA_003055125.1 Paykullia maculata | reverse complement strand
AATACAATTTTTTTTTTTTTTTTTTTTGCTTTTTCTATAATTTTTGTATTTCTTTAACTGCGATTTTGTAAATTGATTTAAATTTGTATTTTACCGTTATTTTTCTTTTCAACATATTCTGGTTATTTTTTTTATTGTACATGTGGGAATTTTAAAATTAAATAAACGATTTGTTTTTATTGTTGTCGTTACTGTTTTTTAGTCCGTCCATCCGTCTGTCCATCCGTTTGCCGGCACATTAAGCCAAATGATTTGTTTGTTTAATTTTTTTTTTCTAAAGTTGTTGCAGTTTTTTTGTTCTTTTAACTTTTAAAAGTGATTTTAAGTATTTTTCTTACAAATTGTTATAATTCGAATCTTGTCTCTTTGCTTATTTTATTTAAGCCATGTTTTTTTTGTTTTTTGTGTGGAAGTTGTTCTGTGAAATTTATTATGATTAAGGCTAAAGAATGAATTAGATTTTTTTAATGAACATTTTAACGAATATTTGTCTTTGCTTTTTTAGTTTTAGAGTCTAATTGTTATTATTACAATTTTTTTCTTATTGCAATAACAATTGTAACCGCACTGCGAATATTTGAAGTTGCATTTAATATTCTAGCATTAAAAGTCTAAGTAATGCATATGTTTACATACATACACATGTATGTTGCATGTGGAATATGCAGAACTGCATGAATGATTGTGTTGAAAACATGCATTTAAATAACAATTCCTTAGAGATTTAATTGTTTGTATGAAATTATTTTATTTGTATATAAATGTCAAAAAATTTTTTCTTTTTTAATTTATTGTAATTGAAATGACCCTCATCATCATCATGTTGAAAATTTTAATAAATTTTTAAGCAAAATTTGTCCATTTATGTACATAGGTATGTATGTATGTATGCAAAATTGTTATAACATTTCATAGTTTAAGTTTTTTGATTGTTTTTTTCTTTAATAATTGATTATTTTCATGCATTGACTGCTTACACTGTGATGCACTTTTTATGGTTTAATATAAAAAAAATTTTAAGCTTTCTTATGCTTGTTGGCATATTCATTTTGGGATACATATGTACATATGTATTCGTTCTAATCCACAGCACAGCGAACAAACGGCGTTGTCTGTGTTTATTTAGTTTGAGCTTCTGGGTCTGTTTGGTCTTTTACGGGTATAGGCTCAAGTCTAGAAGCAAAATTCGCCAAGCTGAAGTCTACGAAAGGCCGATTTCTTGCGCACGGCAGGGAACCGCCGGCCGTTGGCTTTTCTACACACGGACAGCGACGAAGTTCTCGGCCGCTCTGGCGTTTCAAAGACGTGCGGGTGTTGCTAGGCCTAATTTTCTCTTTATTTCAAAAACACTATAAAACTTTCAAAGCCAGAATATTTTTGCGAAAATTTATAAAAACCGAAAAGTTGTTTTTTCAAGACTTAAACTAATCTATTCAGTTGTTAAAGAATTAAATTTTTATAATAAATTTATTAACAAAAAGGTAAACCTTACTTTGCAGTGCTATTCTGTACTGTAAAATTTTACCCCTTTACAAACAAGTCCGTGGTTCTGTCACTCTAAATTCTTTATATATGACAAATTGCACAAATTGCATATTTATTCAAATTGTTTGTGTTTTTCAGTTTTAATTTGCTGGAGTTTTATTTATAAAGTGTTGATATTTGTTTGGTTAACAACTTTAAAACAAAAAAAATATTTTTTAATTTTTTGTAAAAAAAACACCACCCAACAATTAATTAATATAATCAGGTTACAAAACAAAAAATACACAGTTATTAATATCAACTCAATACTTGGATTAAAATTCGTAGAAAATACACTGCATTTCTGACATTTTACTTGGTTTAAAGAAAAAAGCTTTAAACGTGGGCTGCTTTTTTAACGTTTAAATACCTGACTGTGTTTTAAAGTGCTGCTTTTAACGTGGTCAGTGATCATTAAACTAAAACTGAAGTTAAATAAACGTTTCATAAATATTTAGAAAAATATTATCTAAAAATCTCTTATTAAATCTACAAAAAAACTTTAAAAATGTTAAGCAAAAAAATTTATTTACATTTAAGAAAATTATAATTCTGACGTTAAGTTTGAACCACTTTAAACATTTCGGTGGCGAGATGCAGTTCATTTGTGTGTTCAAATGTACAGTTGTTTTTAACAAATTTCCACAATTAGGAAAACTACAAATTAAAATAAATTAATTTTTTTAAGATAAATAAGTGTTTTTATACGTAAGTTAGGCATTTTATTATTAATATTTAATTGTCAATATTGAACATTTTTAACAAATAAAAACAAATTTTTGAAATTTGTGACAATTCGAGGGGAATTTCATTTAATTTATAACGAATCGATGAAATGTCAAAAAAATGTAACATCTTAAAGTCCTAATGAAGAATAAATGCAGCACTATGAAATTTACCCAGCAGAAACTTGCATTGCTTTGTAATGAGTTAAAATTCCCAAATACTGTTGTTGTACTTCTTACCCATTGACTTTTTTTACCCATTACTTTAACACGGCGATGTTATTGGAGGCGATTACTTATTACGTTCGCTTACAAATAGGGATTTTGTGAAGTCATTACTTTGATGTCATTAAGTAAATACTTACTTAATCAATAAATAAAGCAGCAAAAGAATAAATCGATACTTTTAAAATAATAAATAATTGTTTGCTTCTAATAAATAAAATATACACCTGATTGTTAGAACTTTGCATTGTATTACATATGGCTTTGTGAAAACAAAGAAAAGTTTTGTTGCTACTGTACGATACGTTTTGAGAAAAACCATTTAAGTCGATTTACAAAACGTCATGAAAGTCATTAACTAATGTCAAAAACTTAAATTCTTATACTTAAAGTATATTTTAGCAAATGAGAGTAATAATAAATAATTTAAGAAGCTGCTAACAATTTTTACAACAAAAGTGTATGAAGCTTTTGTTTGTTATTCGATATTTAATACAAAAGCGTTTTACATTATAATCTTGTAGTTAGAAAACTACTTTTTAGTAATGCAGACGGTATGTTATACTCATTAAAAAGTATGTTATTGAGTCAGAGCAATTTATTACTAAGATTTTGCTGGGTATTTATTCTTTACAGTGTTTTGAAAGTTAAAGACACAAAGAAAAGTTTCTCAAGTAGAGTACATTTTGAAATTTATTTTATTAAGAATTTTTGTAGAAAATGTATAAAAAATTTTAATTTTGTTAAAAAGTTTTAGTTTTGTTAAAAAGTATAGTTTTACTATCAAAAAAATTTTTTATATAAAAATGATTTTTCTTAATAGAATTTTTATTTAAGTTCCCTTTAAAAAGATAATTTTTCAAAAGCAGAAAAGAAAATTTTTTATAGAGAAATCTATAAACTTAAAAATTATAGAGGAAATATTATATAAAGAGGAAATTTTTTCAACAACAAACTAAAAACAGAAAATTTATATAAAAAATTGTTTGTATAAAAAGAAAATTTATTGAAAATTTTGTGAACAAGCTTTGTTTAACTATTATTTATAAAATATTTGTCAAACATGTTTAAAAAATTGTTTTTTTTAAACTTCTTTCTGCCAGTTTTCAGAAGTTTCCATCAAACACAAAATTTGCTTGCTTTACACATACATACATACATAAATGCATATCTATATTGGAAGACTACCTCAATTGCGATATCTTTTAGCGTGTACATATGTGAAGATGACTTTAATCAGGACAAAAACGGCCAAGATATTCATTATAAAAAAACTCTTTGCCAACACCCTGCTTAGCCTAATCGGCTTGCTAGTGAGCAGAAAGTTGTGTGCGATGTATAAAATGTGGCTAAATTTTCATTATACATATGGGGGTAAATATTTACTTCTGACTTGACTAGTTTAAGATATGATTTTCGATATATAAATACATAGATTTGGAGAGAATACACATACATACGTAGATACATACATACATATGTATGTGGTTAAAAAGTGAACAATATGAATAAATTTAAATATTTCATGGGAAAAGACTACTTTTGTTGTCCATAAGGCTGGCGCCTATAAATCACTGGGTTGCCATTTGCGATAAATTAAATTGCTTGATTGTGTAGATAAGGGGACCATGGCCTTTATAAGACATTTGTTATAGATTTTTAATAAGCAGAGATTTTATTAAATGGGATATTTGATTTTTACTTTGGAATTTTTGCCGGGGGTTGCCGCATTCATCGCTAAGACGTTTTGTTTTCAAAATCGTCACCTGTTTGAAGCAATTTTGTATATAAAAACATATAAAAATTTTGCCAACCTGTCTTGCAGCGTGTAATACATTTTTAGTTCTTTCACTTTTACACCACTATGGGACAACAATATTATCATGCAACTTTATGAGACAACTTGGTTTTGTCTGGCTTAAAATTACTATAATTTTTACAGTTTATTAACACATTTACATACATATATGTATGTTCAACGATTCATATCTCTTTTCATAACTTTTTATTGATTGCAAGTTGAAAAAACTTTTACTTGTCGGATGCCGGCTCTGATTGCAACAGCAACATGTGTTAACAGCAATATACTCGTATATTGACAACGAATTTTAACAATTTACATGCAACAGAATTATGTGCAAACACACATACTAATAAATATATATGTATACATATATGTATGTATTTGCTTGCATATTTATCCATACATACATTCTTCTATACAATGTTATAGTTGTTGTTACTTTACTTGTCATTCTCTTTATCTTTCGTTGTTTATTTTTTTGTTTTGTTTTCTAGTTGTTGCTTACAAACAATTTTAATTGAAACTATGATCTCGTTAATATAATTAAAACTTAAATAAAATTAAGCAATTTATGGAAAAAAACCGTTGATATATTAATAAGCTGGTATGTGTTAAAAGCAAAATTACAAATATCCACATATTTGGTAAGATAAAAGCCACCAAGTTAGAAGTTAAGAAACTAAATACATATGTTCATAAATAATATTTAATAACTTTAATAATACAAAATTTTAAGACATATTTTTGTAATATTGTTTAGTTGATTTGTAACGAATTTTATTAGGGCTACATTTTAGTTATGCAAATGAAACACTGGTGGGATATTTTTTAATAGAGGATTAATTACAAAAAATTTCCAAACAACAGATTTAATCCATTTTTGTCGTACAATGACTAGTCACTTTTAGTCACATTGCAAAGTCGTAGCAACGTCATTTGTGGTCGCCAAACGACCGTCAGATTTTGGTTGCCATACAACGTTGTAAGGACGTCATATCTAGTCGCAGAAAGACCAGCTAATTTTGGTCATTCGCCGACGTCGGACTTAGTTGTTAACCAAATGTTATAGAATAAGTCGGAAAATGACCTGTCAACTTACACATGTGAATTTACTACATTATATTATTAACGCAAAAATGAAAACTAGTACAATTTAATTTAATATATGTATATATATATTTGTTCCTTTAACTCCTACAAGGAGCATAGGGCCGTATTTTTTAATTTAATTTAATATTTTTTTTAATTCAACCAAACATTTCCCTAACCCTTTAAATACTGACGGCATACATGTGTCGTATTGTGTGTTCTCATATAACAAAAAATGTGTCTGAAGAATTTTTGGCAAAAAATATACTATAAGCAGGATATGGAATTCATCATTTGAATCCTTGTGCCAAAGGTGCCAAATATATCACTCCCGTTACATAAATACATACATATGCATGAAGTATGTTTGTTCATATTTACCTTTGAGTAGGTACGTCACAATGCAG
Source organism: Paykullia maculata (assembly GCA_003055125.1). NCBI lineage: Eukaryota > Metazoa > Arthropoda > Insecta > Diptera > Rhinophoridae > Paykullia > Paykullia maculata. The sequence goes on along the minus strand of NDXZ01008216.1, from coordinate 4,571 downwards.
GAAATTATGAATTCACATATGCAATATAAACCAACAAAAGTTATTTTGTAATAAGAACCCATTATTAATAAAGCTGGTTTTAATTGCCAGCCATGTATGTTATCATTATTTTAAGTTTTTTTTTTACCAATTTTTTCTACTTTTAAGTAAAGCCAAAATAAAAAAGTTCCATTCAATTATTAATACATTTAATTTAACGTCACTTTTGTTTCAATGTAGCAGCAACACTATTTTAGTTTTAACAAGTATTAAAACTAAAGTTGAATTCTTTTTTATGACTTATTTATTTATTAAGTTTTTTATCAAATACTTTTAACCCTAGAATGGTCGATATCTCGAAAAAAAAATTATTTCTTATATCTCGAAAAAATTTTATTTTTTATTTTTCAAAAAACATGTCTAATTTCTGATTGTTTGATACCAATAACGCATCCGTACAACATCGGGGGGCTGAGAAAACTTGATTTTAACAGACGGTAGTCGTCTTTTTTGGCTTATATCTCGGTCAGTTATTAAGCAATTTTACTGATTTTCAATAGCAAACATCTCAGGAGAATTTGATTGTTTGATACTACTAACGACTTCCTACGACATCGGAGTACTGAGAAAACTTGATTTCAACAGACGAACAGACAGACAGACAGGCAGACGGACATGGCTCAATCGACTTCCCTATCTATAAGGATTCAGAATATATATACTTTATGGGGTCGCAAATGAATATTGTAGAAATTACAAACGGAATGACAAACTTATAAATACCCTTATCACCTCTGGTGAAGGGTATAATAAGTTGCTGCGCCTCAGAGGCGATGTTTACCATTCAAGGGTTAAATATGTACATATGTATGTATGTGCATATGAATGTATGTTGCTAAAAAATGTAAATAAATACATTTTGAAATTGTCAAAGAGTGCGTTGAAAATGTGCGTAAAATATACAATTGCAATGACAACAAATACAAAGTTAAAGTTTTTTAAATTAATCAATCATTTTTGCCAATTTAAAAAAAACTACGCAAGAAATAAAAAAAAACTCGGCAAATACCTGTATATGGAATTCAATCATGCCCGTGCTAAAATGACGTGGATTTGCACACAAAATTTGTATCTAAAAATGTATTAATTTGTACATATGTACATACATACATACAAACAAATTTTGTTAAAGAAGTATTTCTTGCATTTTAACCTGATTTGAAAAAAAAAACATTCTTTTAAAATACATATGTACATACTTATATGTATTTATTTTGTTATATGTAAATAAAAATGTACTCAAATACACAGAAAAAAGTAAAAAATTGTTTTAATCACCAAAAATTTTCAAGTTTGCACCTATAACCAAAATAATTATATGAATTACTTAAAATATAAAAACAGCGATTTTTTCCAATTAACAAAATTTTAGATTTTAATTACAAAAATAAATTATTTTAAATAAGTTGTTAATTGAATTGAAAAATTTGCGCCATCTGTCGTTGCCTCGAAACAACGTCTCAAACGTATGGGTGGTGTGTACAGATCATTGCTAAGTTAAGTGGCCACACACGGCCTTTTTTTAATTTTAATTTCTTCCTCTGCCGTGATTCGACTTAGGGTACTTCGGTTTTAAAGTTTGAGGCTCTAACAACTACACCATGCAACGAAAAAAAACCCATATTTACAATAGGAGCTTAACTCAATTAAGACAGTTGATTGAATGAATTAATTATTTAATTAAAAACTGTTTTCTTCAATAAAGCACCTATGAAAAAAAATATAAAAAAATAAAATTGTTGATTAAATAATTAATTGAATTAGTTAAAACCATAATTAAATTTAATTCTGAATTCTAATAACACCTTAATTGAAAAAAAGTGCCGATATTTTTTTCTGTGTATGTATGTATGTACATACCCTGCAGGAAATGTCTTTAGTGAAACAGTACTGATTCACTATTGACTTTGTCACCAGTACTACTGACCAATTATACTCCAGACTTTGCTGTAGATATTAACAATGCACTTGTCATTAAGAATCCACTAGTAAAGTTAGAACTATTGACCAGGTAGTTCTTATTGGACTATATGGCTGGTATATGACTAGTTTATTATAGTAATTGTAGTCTACACTTTTGGTACTTTTTACTAGCAAAATAAAAGGTATAGACGCAAAATATACCAAAAACAATAGCCGACAAAAGTAGTGACTTGGAGACACTTGACCCCAGACTTCCTGCAGGATACATATGTATCCGACTCACACCTATTAACAGTTACAAATTAAAAAAAATAATCTTAATTTGAATTATTATGCGGTTGCGCAAACAAATCAATGTCTTGTGCCCTAAACATATACAAACCAGAATTTAAGATGCCGTTAAATAAACTATAAAATTAAATTACTAAATCAAATTATGGCTGCTTTAAACGAAAAGTTTATAAAAATTATTTGATCGAATTTTTCATTAACATTCGTCATACTCTCACCGATCACAATAAAATTACAATTTCAATTCATCTTACTGGAGCAGTTAGTGCTTGTTATTGAACAGCTTGTGTAACTATTGCTTTAGAGTTCAAGTTCATCAAAATAGGTGCGGCTCTTAGTTAGTCGCAAGTAGACAAAGAAAACCAACAACGCAAAACATTCAAATTGTTTGCTGGTTGGGGGAGCAGCGTATTGTGTCTGTCTATTTTCGTATTATGTTTTTCTAATGGTCAATCCATTCCATTAAGATTGAAATCATTTGAACAGTGATTGGTATCGCCAGTACTTTAGCTATTTAATTGTTAATACAACAAATATATTTTTGTTTGTTTTTCTCTGGTTTCTTTTCATAGTTTTTGAGATTTTTATTAGAAACCAAAAGTGTTATTTATATCTTAATGTAATAGACCAAAACTCAAGCTGCAACAATATGAAATAATTGAGTGCATTTGAACTTGGTCAATAAATAACGTAACTGTCATTAAAATGAGAAGATTTGTATGTAGCACGTTAATGTAGCATGAATGTGGCAATATGATTGCCAGTAACTATTGTGGCAAAGTTGTCAAATTAAGATTTGAATATCGATTTTTATTGACATCTTGACAGATTAAAGAGGTATTTAGAGGAAAAGATTATTTGGATTGTACTGCATGTTAGTTTAATCATTTGGCTGGTTTTTTTTCTTTTTTTTTTGGTTCGCCATCATAGTTGGTGGAAGCGTAATATGTACACTTGTTTGGAAATAATCCATGTGTTTAATGATTTTTTTCTAGGGCCTATTAGAAATGTCGTTCATAACCCTTGCATTTAAATAAACAATTTTAAGAAACCAGTTTATATTAACAAAAGTTTTCTTGCCAATCTTCGAAGTCGGTCTATTATTGGCCCGAAGAGTTTTTTGAACCTACACATAGAGAAAAAACATAATGATTTGTTAGCAAAAATAACATACAAATTTATATAAAAAAAATTGGACCATTTGGTGAAGGGTATATAAGATTTGGCATAGCCAAATATAGCGCTCTTACTTGTTTCCAAACAACAAAAAAAATTTAAATCAATAAAATAATCATGTTTCTTTGTCCAAGTTAAAGTCATCTGAAGAAATTAGCGTGACATGCCTACTGGCTACTTTAACGAATAAAATGGGCGAAAACGGCTGTAACACCCTCAGGTTTACGACCATCTCCTACATAAGGAATTTTTTATTAAATTAAAATAATTTATTAAATTAAAATAATTTTTTTTATTTTGTTCATACACCCAAAGAAAAAACATGATTGAAACATGATCACGACAACCATTGTATTTTCTCTACGAAAAATAATTATACCGCAAACAAATTTTAGTAAACGATAATCATGTATTTGATTTATATTTTATCATTAAATGGTTACCACTATTAAAAGCTCTGGCTGATTTGTTAGCAAAAATAACATGTAAATTTAAGTTATAAATAATCATAAAATGGTGTGTGCAACCAAAGTATAATAAACTTTAACTATTGTTTGTTTTCGGTTGTTCTTCTTCTTATAAGAGCTTTCAATTTAGTGAAAAATTTGTATATGAAATGTCAAGAGTGTAAAAAAACATTAAAAAAAAATAAAATTGCATTTAAAAAAATATTTATGTTAATAAAAATTGTGAAAAAAATATACTTTTTGCTTGCTTATATTTTACAGGTGACGGAAATGATATGCCAACAACATCGGAATCCAATTGGACACAACAAAATGTAATTGCCATAGAAGACCCGGTAGTTTAAGCAATATGCTCCGTCGATTTGGTAAATATTGTACTAATAAATTTGTAACCGTTTTAAAAAAAATAATAAATAAAATTATCAAAGCATAAAATATAAATGAATTTATAGTTTAATTTTTTTAAATCATATAATGATTTGGTGGAGTCTATTATGATCATATTGGATTAAACTATGGTTGGGTGGAATCATATTATGGTTATACGAAATAAATTTATAGTTTGAAGGATCATATTATGATTAGGTGGAGTCATATTATGATTAGGTGGAGTCATTTTATGGTTATACGAAAAATATTTATAGTTTGTGGGATCATATTATGATTAGGTGGAGT
>NDXZ01008210.1:0-11174 GCA_003055125.1 Paykullia maculata | reverse complement strand
AATTACGCCAAAAATAGTTTTCTCTTCGCCTCTCTTGCTAATAAGCTAGTTTTGTTCGACTAAATATTGTTCTCGTCTGTGAAGGGCCATTCAGCAAAACTAGTTCAATTAGATCATATTTTTTAGCATTGCATTAATCGACAGTCACTTTGCTGTTTTTGGGACAAATAATTATCCAAAAAAAATTAAATTAAATCCAATCTGGCAGTCGTGGTTGCATTAAGTTATTTCTTTAAGTAAAAATGCTTAAATAAATAATTTAAAACCAAAAAATTTGCTTAAATATATTAAGAAGAAAAGTGTGTAAAAAATATTGGTTCAAGTTACATATTTGGAAAAGGAATGATTGTTTAAAAAGGTAAGTTAGTTAATGTGATTATTTATTTTACTTTTATTTTACAGAACGGTTTTTAAAAGCTTTATAAAAAAAGTTCAATCCAAATGCTTTAATTCTCAAACAATATCAACAACATTTTGGTTCTGAAAAACAATTTTGTTTGTTTAATTTACTTACAATCCTCTTAAAAATTGTAGCGATTATACTTGCACAACAGTAACAACATTGCACGTATTCACACCGTGTGTAATTTGATAGTCACCCTATGAATCTGTCTTCACTTAGCATAGACAACAACAACTCAAACATAACATGTTAATCTTAACATGTTAAATTAACAAAATCAGTTGGATTTAAACGGACTGTTGTTTAACAGCCACAAATTTGATAAGACAAGCACTGTGTGTGGACTTTTTAATTACTTATAAAAATAGCAAGAAATTTAAAAAAAATGTTTGTACTCTAGGGCATGAGGTTTATTTAATATCGAAAATTGCTATATTTAATTTACAGAGACACTTTTTTATATTTAATGAAAAAAAGGTTTACAATTTGTTTCTTTTTTTTTTGATCCGATGCTAAAATCTATTTAATTTTTTTGATTAGAAAGATTTTTATATATGAAAATAGATATTTGTTTTAACAAATTATAATAAATGTTCAACAAAAAATACTATAATATTTTTTCAGTTCTCCAAAAATTTTATAATGAATATTTGCAATATTTGCAAACACTTCGAAGTTTATTTTAAATACGGTGTTTTATCAATTTTTCAATTTTTTTGAAACGTTGAAAAATTATCTACTAACGAAAACTTAATATGATTTTCCTTTTATAGAAAATTTACAAAAGTTTTAATTAATTTATCAAAAGTGACATGTTTTTAAACAGATTATATTCAATCATTAAGCTAAATACACTAAATATTATTCAAGACCAAAGATCCGTGTACTCCAACATTGGTCTCACCAGAGATGTACATACATATGTACATATATACAATTGTTTTATAACAAAAGGATCGATATTTGTTATGGTTTTCATATTGTTTAGTTTTTAATGTTTTTAGTTAAGACAATTGTTTATTTCTCCATTAAGGACCTGAACAAATACGCAGCGTCATTTTTTTAAAAGCCATTAATTAAAATGATTTTGCCTGGTTTAAAAAAAAAATTTAACAAAATAACTTTTAGTTTAGGGATTTATTACATAACGATTGTAGACAACTAAATTATTAAAATCATGGTAATTTCTTTTATTAAGGCATAAGACTTTCCCTCTATTTTTAAAGGATTTGCTTATTTCAAATGTAACATTTATCGATCATCATACATATTCTATATTCTAAAAGCAGCATATTTATTATTATCAACACAATCGTTTCATTAATTGCTGTAATCATAAATGTGGTTTAATCATTCGGCCGAGATTTCAAAACAAAATAAACAGCATGCAGCGGTTGCAACCCCTAAACTCTGGTTTAACCATTGATTTTCTTAAGATAATGGTTAAACAGTTATAGACCTGTAGATTCTGATTCGTTGGGAATAATGTAACTCTCAAAACTTAACTTACTTTACTTTTTACTTTTCTTACAAACCGTTGAAGTTGTAGCTGACCTTTAATGTGGGATAAAATATGAAATAATATTGGGGATATTGAAAGTAAAACTTTTTAAAAAAATATTTATTACCAATTAGGTCAGATGTATGTAGATGAAAGAAACACAATGGAGAAGTAAAATACAACTTCGTTAAACATTAGACGTAGAAAAATGTTTCGCATTTAGCAGCCATAAAAAGCATCTGTCCTTTATTACATCTGGCTGCAGAAAAAGCCATTACATATATGAAAGAGCAGTGGTTGATTGAATTATTTAGTTATTAAATTAAGTATGCGGTTGATGAAAGTAATATTAATGTGTTACAGATTGTTTCCACATATGGATAATTTGTCTACTTTTCTATTTTATTATTATTGTAAATGGTTGGATATAAATAAATTTCTTTTGGATTAAAATCTTATTTATACATATTAAAGTACATAATTTCGAAAATTTTATATAAAAAAAATATACAAAATATTTTTTTGGTTTTTTATTACTAGTTTTTCAGACTGGCATAAATATGTATAAGGGGAGGAGGAGGTTAATTTTTTATTAATCTGGTTGGATTTGTAGCGTAGAAGTTTTATATATATTTTTTTTGTTTGTTATCGGACTGATTACAATATTAATGCTTAAACGCACACACACGCACACCCTGGTAAAGGTATAGCAACAAACAGGGATAATAAATTTAGTACAGTTGTACATATTACAGTACAAAATGTACCTTGGAATTACAGCTGTACTACACAATGATTGATTTAGCACAATTTTGAAATTAATATTCTGTTTTGAAAACATAAAGTATTAAGTTTAAAAATTATTTATTTTGTTTTGGATTTTTTGTAAAAATATTATGAAAATACGCGAATTTTTTTTGCAAACATCATGCCATCTTAATAAGTGACACACACGGAAAGAAGTAAAATTTTAATAAATGTACTTTAAGGTCTTTTAGAAAATAAAAATTAAAATTTTTTTTAATAATTTTTCATTGGACACGATAAGATAATAATGATGCTCCATACATGTTTACATGTAATTTCACCCACTACGGTGGAGCAAAATAGATAGTTATGATTTTAGCCGGTATGTATGTATGTACATACATACATATGTATATTTATATTTTTTTATGTTCATCTATTTCTTCGTCACTTTTAAACTTCTTACATATAATAAATTGACAAATGATGTAGCATTTTAAGCGCCTTGGTCTTATGGTTCTAGGTTATGTGAAGTCTCATGTAATTGAATGTGGCGCCGCCTAGAGGACATTAGGTCAAGAACTAAAACACTTACCGTTGCTATGGTGGGTATCAATTAAAAAAGCTTAGTCTGCTTGCATGCACCCAATAATTATTGGGAATATCTTCTATTATCATGCTTCAGATCTGAACCAAACATATTTTCTCCCCAAAATAATTTAAGTAGAAAGTATGTTTACAACTGAAAAATCACTTCTTTAATATTATATAATAAAAAAATATTCTCATCTGAAATTGTTATACATATATGTATAATCTATCGATATACTTTTCAATATATCGATATTATTTTTTGCATATTGATTTCGTTATGTATATTTGAAACTAGCTGCCACATAAGGTCCCATTACCACAAATCACATAAACTAAAATTCACTACCATTATGTTTCATGTAAACACAAATCTATTTACAAAACTTTTTAATGATCGATTCATTTTTAGCCCTAGCGACCATATAAGGGATGTATCTGGAAAAAAACATAAATTGTTTAAAATATTAAAATGAGTCATTTAAAAAAATCCACGACGTTAACACAACTTAATCAACAAATTTTTGTGATAACTTGTTCATAATTGATTCTAACTTTTATATAAAACTCACACCCGGGAATCACCTAAACTTTTATAAGATGGACAAGAGTTCAGTACAAATAATTTCCTATTTTATATACAGATAGCTGGGACCGTCAGAGTTTTTTTAAACAAAAATTATTTAAAAATGCTAAATTAATTGATTAGTCAAAAATAGGTTTTTTTTACTTTAACGAAAAATTCGAGAGTTTAAAAAGCACATGCCACGATTTTGTATTTATTTTTTTGACAACCATGCTTAACAATCAAACAAGTATTGCAACATTAATTAAAAAATTTTAATAATTATTATTTTTTTTTAAATAAAAAAAGCTATATATGTTTGTATGTATGTATGTGTTCTCAACCATTGTTATATGTTATTGTCTTCTTATCCTTGTGTCTCCCTCTTATATCCTCTTTGCAAAAGTTGTTTTTTTTTATTATCGAAAAAAAACTAACCAGTTAATGGATGATAAAAGTACAAATATTTACAAATTTTATGAGAAACTAAACCAATAAAAAAATACCAAGGGGTATGCAGATACCAATTATGCAACTGACGAAAGTTGAATAGAAGGGAACAATATCACTCCACATTGAAATCGCATTGAGAATTAAAAGGAGAACTAAAGCAAGTAAAATACATACATACATACATATATACATATTTACATACAAACATGTGTATGTATGTATGGATTAATGTGCAAACATTCATCTACTATGCAGGAGTGTATGTATTTGTAGTGCTTTATATGTATTTTTACAATATTTTTACGTTATGTAAACAATTGTATAGTATATGTATGTATGTATGTATGTATGTATGTATGTATGTATGTACATTTACATACCAACGTAATTTTAAATATACATACATGCATGCATACATATTTATATATGTATATACATATATACGTACATGTAGTATCATATATAGAGACATAATACGAGTACGAATATGTATGTATGTACATCGAATGTTGTAAAGTTACGCGCCAAACATGGCCTACCTCGCCTTAAATTCCAGTGAGACCATCAGTGACGTATTTACGTCATACATATACTCGTACTTTGCAATGCACCCTCTTCCCATACATCAGTTCAACCATCATTGTGGTGGCCAACAACGAACCAACTAACCAACCAACCACAAAAGCCGAAACGAATAATGAGGACAAGGAGAGTGAAATTCCAGTGAAAAAGTTTGTTGCATGCTTTACATGATGCACAATATAAAATTCCAGTTTGTTGCGTTGTTTTTGTGCCCTTTTTTCTATGTGCTCTTATTCAAGTTCCAATACTACGCAACACGCTCTCAATACCATCAACAGCTTCTTTGTCGTTTTTCTTTTTTTGCTACAGCTTTAGAATATCCGTATTCAAACGACATTAACATCGTTCGTATATATTTTCCTAAACAGAAATTTGTAACTCTGAGTGCATCAGATTTTTACTACGTTTTATTGATTTTTTTTTTAAATTTTTGTTGTTGTTGCTTATATTGTTTTTTTTCCTCATTCCCTTGTATTTTTGCAACTTGTGGAAAAAACTCACTGACTTACTGGGTGTAAAGTAATGACTGACTAAAGTATATAAATAAAACTAATTAACAAATGTATATATGTACATACCACACGAAGTCTGGTTTAACGACCACACTAAACAAAATAATATTATTATTACATACCTATAAAAAAAAAAATGTGGCAAGAGGAATGAATAGTGGCAACAACAACGAAATAAACAGCGACAACCAGAACAGCAAAACATGCAACGTGGTTAAATAAGATGTTACATATTTTCTTATGCGAAATGGTAATGCAACGTAATATCGGTGGTAGAAGTGGCGACCAAAGGTATAGAAACAGAACAATACATCCATATCTTTCAGAAATACATATGGATATGATATTAATTTCGAATCGAAAATACTTTCATAAATTAAAGCAAATCATCAATATCGATTAAAGAACTAATTTTAAATTTTTGTTTAAAATTATTAAAGATTCTTTTGTTTCTCCCATCTTATTTTGTAATCAATACATCTTGTCATACCCGTCACCACAGGTGACAAGGGTATACATACATATGTATGTATATACAAAATTCATTTGCGACCCCATAAAGTATATATATTCTGAATCCTTATAGATAGGGAAGTCGATTTAGCCATGTCCGTCTGTTGAAATCAGGTTATCTCAGCCCCCCGATGTCGTACGAATGCGTTTTTGGTATCAAACAATTAGAAATTTCCCCGAGATTCCTGCTATTGAAAATCACCAAAAATCCGACTAATTATCTCGTTCTTTTTTTTTACACAAATATTAATATATACATATGTATGTGTAATTAAGAGATTGAGCCTTTTAAAAAATTTCAAAAAAAGTTAACGAGATACTAAAATAATATCGTAAAAAAAATCAACTTTTCTAAAGCCTATAGTACACGAAATGTAAAAAGCAACATGCGCATGTGTCTCTGACGTCACTAAAATGTTTAGCATATCGGTAACATTTTTAAAATGAGTTGTAGGGGCCACATGCGGTAAGATTTTGATTGTACACGAAATGTAGCTGGGTGTTTTAAAAGCTAGAAAGTGAAAGTACACGCCATATGTAGCAAATGTCGCTTCATGATGATGACAAAATTACGTCAGAGTCACATGCGCATGTTGCTTTTTACATTTCGTGTACTATAGGCTTAAGACTTTAAATACCTTTCGAACTATATATATACACACAAACATACATATTCAAATACACGTAGTAAAGGGTATATAAGATTTGGCACAGCCGAATGTAGCGCTCGTACTTGTTACGATTTAAATTTGTTCTCGAAAATTTGATTAAATTTATTTTATTCGTAACAAAACGTTTTCATTAACAAAAGAAGGCTCTTAAATGAAGGAATCCGAATGCCTGGAAAATAGAAATTTTGTCTATTTATCCTATTTGCAGAATTTCTTTCTCTGTTTAGTCATTGAAAAGCGCAGAACCAATTTGGAGCTTTATTATATATATATAATACAATATATATCTTTAACAATGACATTTCTTTCCCGTTCCTAAAATGCAGTTTTTTTATTTTATTAAATTAATAATTATAAGGCCTTATTCTAATAATTTAAAGGTTTATTGAAAACTTTAATTTTTTCCCCAATTTCTTTAAAAGATTTTAAGGAACTAAGTCGCTTCTTCACATTCTTTGCATAAAGATTTTCAATTAAACTTAAAATTCTATTCATAATTGAAATAATTTCCCACCAGAATTTTTCTTATCAATTAACAAAAGCATCTGCCACATAGAGTACGTAAGTTTCCTCTTCCCTCTCTTTTTAAAGTTCATCTTCATTTAGTTAGAATATTTTTTTTACTGCTGATATGTTGTGATGTTTCAATTCCAAATTATACCTTTCAATACATAAATATGTGTATATATATATATAGATGTATGTGCTATGTATATGTATTTAGATGCTCTTTGTGGTATGCAACTTGTGCCATTTAGCATTGATTTAGGTTACCCTAGGAATTTTAAAATGTCTTAGGTCAACGGGGAGAAAAATTGAAGTTGTTTAAACTATTGTAGGTACTCGTGTTATGTCATGTACATTAACATATGAATATGAGTACAACAAGATTACATACATATCATACATATATGGTTAGGTTTAATGGCGATAATAAAGATTATTTTCAATAAAGGTACCTACATAGTTGTAAATTAATACTTTTAGTAGTTGAAAAATAGTACAATTTTTTAACTTAAAATGTTTTAAAATATTAAAAAATATAGCAGGGCTTTTTAAAAGAGACTGATTGAAAAGGTTACTGATTCTTTCGAACAGAACTAATCTGAAAGCTATGATCGAAATAAGTCACATGAGAGTAAAATTTATACTATTAATGCACTCTGTAATACTTCTTGGCTTACATTGACTTTGGCGGGCTTTGTATAAAATAAAATAACCTACAAAAATGTCCACTCCTTTGTATATTCCGATAACTCTAAACATCTTTTTAAAATATAGCATTTTGAGAACTTTGTTGAAATAAAGTAATTTCGTCCCTATTTTTATCTTTACAACGGAAGCAAAAGAACAATGGGTGGTTATTCGTGCTTAAAAACAATAATAGAGAAAATTGACAATGCTTTTGGTATTAGAATAGGATCACTGGTAGGTACATACTCAATGTTAATGCAAATGCTGTCAATTACAAAAGATTTTGTGTTTAAAAAAGAAGAATGACAACTACCAAGTTTGAAATCACTAGAGTCCCGAAAATAAGTTTTTGACAATGTGGAACTCAGTTGAGTAAGAAATTATCCGAATTCAGTTGGAAACCGGAAATCAATGGGAAACAAAGGGGATCCAAAAGGACTCCATAACGGTAAAATTCCGCTTCCCTCCGGACAAGTATATACATACATATGTACCTATATCTAAACGAGCAGAACTAAATAAATTTGAGGCGGAAAAATAATGACTTGTAGGTTATATTCAGGAATATTTATAAGGTGGTTTGTTTACAAATATAGATTTGAAATAACCTAACTTGATGATCACTCCATAGAGACCTTAAATGGAAAACAATTAAATATCGGATATTAAATAATTCCAATATCACAGTCAGCACCAAAATATTAAACTAACTGCTCTACTTAAAAGCTTTTTAAAATATCCACAAAATGAACCATATCTTTTCAAAGGCTACTTTTTAGATCAGGAATTTTTAATTTTTCAATTTATGTATCATTAAGAAACGTTAATGGTACCACAAAAAGTACATTTAATGCCAACTCCCTAGTAGATACATACATACATACAACAATACGTACATATGTACATCTAAACAACCTGCATGTACAAAATGTCTACGTTTCTCTTTAATTTTGCAATTTCTTGTTTTATATACATACATATGCACATGTAAGTAAGTAAGTATCTGTGTATGAGTTTATACAAGTGTATATGAATGTATTTGTGTAGACATGCAATTGTAAGCGCGCGCATTTTTCAAATTCCTCTAGTTTATTATGATTCTGGCGTTGACGATGTTGTTTTGCTTGATGATGCTAAAAAAAAATCCAAACGATACCAGTTTTAGCAGCAGCATCAGAATGATTACTATTAGAAACTTAAAAATGTTATGTTCCTCTCTTTCCTTGTCTCTCCGCATAATTTAATCACTCACTCTCTCTCTCTCTCTCTTATTTATGTTCCCTGTTTTTTGGTTTTTGTACATTCTCTGTCTGCATTATATAGTACATAGAATCGTACGATGACCTCTGATGTCAATTGCAGCATTTTTGCAATTTTTTTTTTGTTGCTGCTGGTGCTGTTGCTGTCGTTGTTCTTTTGCAATTGATGTTGTAGTTGTTGTATTCTTACGCTACTATAAATGTGTATGCAAGCATGGCTGTATGTACATATTTATGTATGTGTGTGCATGTATATCAACGGAAATTTTGTGAATGGAGTGAGCTTTACAAACACTTATACACACACACACATACGCGGTCTCAGATTCGTATCTACTCGTATAGTAAAATGTATTTCAATCGCATTGTGTACATAAATTTCATTCCCTAGATTTTATGTACACATATACATACATACATATACGTACACGTACAAACTCACATACAGCTATCAAGTGTTTGAATTTCCAACAAAACCTCTTGCAAGTAGAGAAAATATTTACGTTTTTCTTTATTTTTTTGTTAAATACAAATATATTTTTTCACAAAAGCACTGCAAAAAAATAAGCGCGCCATGTCAAATGAATTTTTTTTATGCAAAAAATAAATTCAAACACGAAAGGAAAGCGGGAAAGAAAGACAGACTAGTTCGTTATTAAAAAAAAAAAAAAAAATTGTGCTGAAAAATAAATAAACTTTAAAAATGGGGTGTGTCCCATTCAGTTTTTATTTTTCGTTTTTTACTTAAAACAAATATAATTTTATATTTAAATTCCCTTAAAAATGAAAAGTTTTTAAAATAAAAACATGAAAAAGATAGGTATTTGTCGCAAATCTTATTTTGTCTTCAATATTTTTAGCGGTTTTAAGGGCCCCTGATTTGCTCATGCATGTAAATTTGATAAATTGTGTAAAGATTTCAATGTATCTACTCAGTTTAATGAGTGTTTATCGGAAGTAAATCTTATGATCATCACAACTAATTTGGGTAAAGTTTAATTTAATTTTATGAGAGCGAATTTCAGTGAACATATTTGTTATAATACAAAGTTGGTTTCTAACGAAATTTATTAAAATGCAAATAGCTTAGCTATGAGCGTATAAACTGATTTTGAGAGGGCATTTTTATGGAATGACATCAACTAAAATTTCTACACTTCCACATCGACTTTAAGGTACGTTGACTTAATAAGTCGAAAATAGGTCTCTGTCTGTCTACCCCCAATAATCACTTTAACGCGAATAAACCGGTTAAAAGTATTGGGATAAAAAATTGTTTTAACACAACCATATATGACTAAGCCTGGCTTCCGGAAGTCGCCTTTAATATTGAAAAATGTATTAAAAATATTAGGGCTTTGGGTAAAATATGGTCAGACTTTTGTCCATAAACTATCAATTAAAGTTAACCTTTATTTAATATCTTAAAATGTATATAAAGCAAACTGGTCTAAAATAAATAATTAATAAAATTAAAGTTTTTTGTAACTGTCAGACAATGACTGACCTTCATGTTAACTGCACAAAATATATAATTGATTTATTTGCAAATTATAAATAACATTAAATATTCATTTGCATACGTTCTTATGGTTTAAATACAAAATCCTAAAAACATTGGCAAAATTTCCTAAATTGGCATGAATAAAAAAATTAAAAAAATCAGCTTGAAATAAAAAATTAAACGATGACAGCGAACACAAAGAACTTCCTTTAATTTCTTATAACTTACAAAATGTTTCTGGTGAATATCTTTTTTATTTTACGTTAATGATAAGTTTTTACAAAAAAATAAAATAAATAAATAAGATACTGGCCATTGACTTGTTAATATGATTTCCAAGAAATTTTTTAGAGTTTCCTTTTCATTGTCCAGCGTCGTTTTATGGCGAACATAAAACATACAATCAGTTAAACTGCAAATGGAATGCCATTAAAAAAATATTAGTCATACATTAAGATACACCTAAACGCTTTTTAAAATGTCTTAACATCTATGGTTAATAAGAAAAGGAATTGACTACATTTAAGGCGAAAGGCGATACGACTACAGGCGTTAAGCCCACTGTCAAAAGTTAACAATATTGAATTGCAATTTTTTCAACATCAAAGTAACAATAAATTTTGTTTCAAATTATTATCTTATCTTAAACTAGTAAGAGCGTTATATTCGGCTATACCGA
>NDXZ01008204.1:0-14324 GCA_003055125.1 Paykullia maculata | reverse complement strand
ACGAGTCATCGAAAATTGAACTCAACGGATAGACCATCGGCGACGTAGCAACGGCCAATATTTTATAGACATAATCTTCAAAAAATAAATGCCAAAGAATGTTCTTTCAAATGATAATAAGCATTCCCCATTAAATTGAATTTTCTGTGTTTTTTTCTTTAAAAAAGTAGGGAACCTCAAAATGAATCACGATTATTAGTCGTATTAGTAATAATTAATTGTAATGTGATACTCTGGACGTATAAGTACTCCAAAGTAGTTACTTGTTAAGTAAAGGCATTGAATATGTTACTTTAAAATTACTTAGTATTTTTATTTAAAACTTTAAGAAAAAAAGAAAAGTTAGACTTTAAAAATAGTTTCTATTTAAATATGCAGTTTTACCACAAACGATGTAACAGTAGGTTTAATTTGGCCACCTCGGGTAGGAGGGAGTTTCGTTTGATGGCTTAAATGCTTTTTATACCTCTTAAACTTTAAATATTATATTAAAGTTTAAGAGTTTAAGAGGTATAAGAGGCATTTAAGCGATTTATTAAAAAATTTACAAATATTTTTTTTTTTACTAAAAAGTTTAAAAAAAATTTGTTTTGCAAAATATGAAGGGACATTTTTTCCCCACAAAAGTATCAGTGAAATTTCTTTTATAAAAAATTTTCGATAAATTTTTCCTTTGCAGGCAATCTAAATCAATTTGCGTTTTAGTTAATTGATCATTTTTTATAAACTTGGATATAACCTTTATGTCTACAGCAGCATACCCGGATATGTTTTGCTTTTTAAAACAGCTATATCTTAGGATCGAACTAAGATTTCATGATATCCTAAACAAAAACGTTTTATTGTCATATTTAAGTGGACAACTATGGCTAGAGATATGGCCACTTTTCAATTTATACCCCTTACGTCAACAGCAGTATACCAGGGTATATATAGGAAAATGCATTAAAATATTTCATAAAATTTGGAACAAAAAATTATTTTCAAGTTAATGTTTTTAAAAAGGTACAAAATAAAATTGTTAAAAAATTGTGTTTATTTTGGAAATTTTTGAATGCAATCAATAGAATGTGATGCACACACAATGCAATTACCCTTTGTTGGGCGATGTTTTGTACAAATGTAGAAGGTAAGTCGATAAAAGGAGCCTCGAAGGGTCTCATGTTCCTTAGGGCATACACTTAAGCCTGCGGTTGGCTTGTTGTGCGCTTCATGGGGTGAGAAAAAGGAGAAAAAAGGAAGAAAAAGAAAAAATAGAAGGGCGAAAAAAAATCGAAAAAAACCCGCAATGCTCAAAGGAATTCGGTCATTAGAAAGAATTTCCTCAGTGCAAATATAAAAATTACCCTGCCACTTTCTTCCTCGCCTCTTACTGCAGCATTAATTCCTTCAAAAGACCACCTTTTATGGCCTCAAGGCATTCCGTGTGGAGAATATTCTAGTAATGCGGTTATTCTTGGCTTTAACTTATACTTAAGGTTATACTAGTTGTCCGCTAAGTTTGTGAAGAAAAATCGTACGCCGGCTAGTTGAAGCATTTCCCTCTAGGTGGTTCTGCACGAAAGTTATGATCACAGCAAAAGCACCCAAGTCCAAATGTTATAAAAGAAAGATAAAGGCTATCTATGTTCGCTTGGTAGAATATTCTACCAGATATTTGTCAATATTGTAAGCGTCGCCTTTATGTTTATTGTAATGCATTGAAGCAAGAACTATAACTGATTTCTTATTCTTCGACACGTATGACAACACAAAAAACGAATATGGTAGATTTCACTCCACGTCCTTTTGGGATAGCAAAATGTCGTGGAACAAATGCCTGCCTTTTATTCAATGTTCTCAACATCGATAATGTTTGTGTCTATCATCAAACTTTTTGCTAAATTGTAGCTGGTAAAGAAAATGTCACACACAATGCTTCTTCCAGTACCATGAAATATATTGACACACAAATCTTTTACCACTTTTTTACTTACGATATTTTCCCGTTCACCGGACGCAGCCATTCCTTGTGAAGGTTTGTCGCTTCATTGGATAAGATTAGACATACCCTTCACAACATGTAGGTATTTAAAAAGAAGTCTATTTACGTATGTTTGTATGTATATATGTATGTATTTACATATTCGTAAGGTATTTTAGGTCTTAGCAAACTTGATTTTTTTATGATGTAAATTTTTACCCATATCTTTGCGGATTCTGGGCCAATTAGTACATTTTTTTCAAATTTCCTAAAAGGCATGTCATACAAGCAAATATAAATAAATTTTGTGTAAAAAAGTAAAAACAATTTAAAAAAAAGTTCTCTTTTTTACTTATATCTCGTTAATTTGTTTTTAAATTTCCCAAAATGCATGTCTTGCACACACATATATATATATAATTAATTTTTGTGCAAACAATAAAAAAAAATTTTCTTTTTTTTTCTTAATTGTCGGAATGGTGATTTTCAATAAGAAGAATCTCGGGGAAATTTCTGATAGTTTAATACCAGTAGCGGGTCCGTAGGGCGTCAGTTCGTTTCAACACGGACAGATGGACATGGCTAAATTGACTTCCCTATCTATAAGGACCCAGTATATTTATACTTTACGGGGTCGTAGAAAGTACAAACGGGATGACAAACTTATATATATGGGTCCTTTCACGTCAAGTGGACCAACTTGAAAAATCGATTCGGATGAAATTCGCACCATAGTTAGTCCTATTGAATAGTAGCTTAGACACAAATTTTTAACAAGATCAGTCCAGAACTCTCCGAGTTAGAGGGGGTCAAAGTTTGACCTTTTGGCCAACCAGATGTTTTTTCTCCTCTATGTAACTTATTACCTATTGCTCTTAGCAAAATTTGTCCAAAGCAGTTTAGGTAGATATTTTTTCAATCTTTCAAAAAAAAAAATTTTTAATAAATTTTTTTGCAAAATAAAATTAAAAAAAAATTTTTTTTTTCAAAATGAGCCCTTTTTTTCAAAAGAAAGTTTAGAGCATTTCCTTTAAGACGTTTGTGGTCGCTTAGTGGGATGCGAGTGGGATATCTATGAAAAAAAAATATTTTGTACCTCAAAACAATTTTTACCATATGCACTATTTTTTCCTATTTGTGTGCGAGTGCTTGTAAAACCTTAAAAATGAAACCTACACTGAGAAACTAGACAAATTAACTCTTCCGACGGTATATAAAATACCTAACTAAAATTTCATACACCTGGTTGGCCATACCACCATACCAGACCATACACAAAACACTTGGTTGGCCAAAAGGTCAAATTTTGGACCCCTTCTAACTCATAGATTTCTTGTCCGATCTCGTTGAAAAATTGTCTCTAAGCTATTATCCCATAGGACTAACCATGGTGCAAATTTCATCCTGAAGACATCGATTTCAAAAGTTGGTCCACTTGACGTGAAATGGCCCATATATATATACCCTTGCCAACTGTGGTGAAGGGTATAAAAACAATCCCATAAAAAATGGATGTGCATACCCGGGTATGCTGCTGTTGACGTTCGTATAATTTTTCTGCTGTAGACATACAAATTATTGAGTTAATTTCTTTTTTAAAGAAGCTCTTGATAAATATAGATATCAGATTAAAAAAAAAACGCAAATTTCAAACAAATTTCATCGTATTTAGAAAAATTTAAAAAAAATGTAAAAAACTCGTTTCCTTTTTAATGCTTTAATTGGTTCACTTAAGAGGCAAAAAGTTCTACTGGTCATTATTTTAAAAAATTGTGGAATTTTATAATATCTATATAATATCTTCTAAAGCAAAAATATGTATGATCCATCCACAAAATTCAGCACAGCTGTCTTGATTGACACTTTCATCTTTTATGTTTTATCCTAATTTTTTTTGTTTTTTTATAAAAAAACATATTTGGTTTTTGTAAACACATGACAGCAAACGGATTTATGACCAACAAAATGTTACGAGAGAATTTCACATGAACTAAAACGGGACTTAAATGTCGTTTTGACTGTGTATGTATGTATGTAAGTAAAGAGTGGTGTGGTTATGTTTTATACATGGATAAGTGAATTGGTTTTTATGACACGTGCTGCCGCACTACATGCTACAGGGATACTTTTGAAATAGGATATAATGGCGAACTTATGTCACAATGTTATTGTTATTTTATACTTTTTTGTTTTTCCTTAAATCCTATTTGAATTATTTTCAAAAAAAAAAAGGAAAATTGGGTTGAAATATGCAATTTAATAACATTTGGACTATTTTTCTCTTTTACATAATGTCAAATATCTAAAATAAAAACATACCTTAACCAGTATGTCTAAGGTATTTCATTATAAATAGTAAATTTTTTTAATTCTTAACATCATTTCCCGTCAAATTTATTAGTAAAATTATTTTTCTCAAAAATATTTCTCACGTTAAATAAACTAATCACTTGTTAGTGTATATTCCTATTAATTTTCTTTTAATTAAAATTCTAAAATAAATATACATTTCCTGAGTTGTTCTCCTTATTTTTTTAGTTAAAACAATATGAGTTTAATGTGTTTTTTTTTTAAATAATAAACTTTGTAGATTAACATGAAATTTTCACATAAATTTATTTCCCAAATAGCGTGTGTAAACTTGTATTTATTTATTAATTAAACACAGAATTTATATTCATTACATGATGCTGCATGATCCAACGAACCAACCAACCAACCATCAAATGAACCAACCAACCGAACTAAAGTCCAATAAATGTAATTTCAAAATACATTTACACTTACTAATACAAACACACACACACACACATGTACACAAATCCATCTTTCTGTTTGTCTATCTGTCTATACAGAAAATATGTAGTCAACGACATGCAACATTTATGCATTCATCACTTGTAACAAGCACGTTTATCAATCACACTTACGAATTTTTGTGCGTGGCTTTAAAAAAACACACAGTTAAGCAAACAACCAGGCGATTGAATGGCTTTATGCTTGAATATTCATAGATTTGTATACATTGAGAGAGCGGTAAGTAGAACGAACGGCAATACACTACTTGACTCATAACCATCATCATCATCATTCAACCATTAGACATCAGTGTCGGCATTATGTTTGGGACAAGGTGATCAAAAGTTAATCATGCAAACACCAGATTCTGAAGCTTTAAAAAATTAAGTTTTGATATTTGTAAAAAGTTCTCATTAAAACGCTTGAGAATGCGGAAAAAGGGGTTTAAATGCTTATTAAATATGCTGGAGACTAATAATTAAAAAGCCTAATAACTAATACAAACTGCTTACGAAATTATATTAAAACATGTAATTTTAAAAGATAAATATTTTTTAAAAATTATTTAAAATTTTTTACAAAATAATTTTGATTAAAAAAAATTTTTTTGTTATAAAAACAAAATTAACCAAAAATGTATTATTAAAAAAAAATAAAAATGTATTTACTGCCTGGCCCACAAAATGCGAACGATATTTTCTTTCGAATAAATATATTTCAAACAAAAACAAGTTTAAACTTTATTTTCTTTCGAATAAATATATTTCAAACAAAAACAAATTTAAACTTTTTGTTAAAAAAATATATTTATTCGAAAAAAATATCGGTTTCAATTTGTGGCACAGGCAGTTAAAGTTTAAAATATACAGAAAATTTACCAAAACTAATTTATTGTAAAAAAAGCATTCAAAATTAAAGAAAAGAAAATTTATCAATAATTTTTAATTAAATGATATTTTACCGACAATTTTCTATCAGCAAAAAATATGAAAACATTACAAAATAAATCACAATTTAAAAAAAGGACGTATCAAATATTTTGAAAAAATAGGAAAAAAAATATGGGCTAATCCCAGCATCAGTCTACCAAGCAACAATTTTTCAAAATAATCTAACTTAATTTTTTTTTCAACTAAATAATTGACTAAATGTTTATTTTATAAATAAAAGAAAAAAAATTTATTTCGGTGATCATTAATAAAAAAATTATTACCAAATTCTACCCTACCTCAGGTCTCTAAAGATTATACAGGAAATTAACATTTTTTTAGGTGATCATATCATTGCATTAGTGTTAATATAGATGGTCCGATCAAAGGCCATATAATTATTCATTTAATTTTCTTCAATTTCAGTAAAAAAATGTTTGTTTACTATTTGGAAAAATAGAAATTAGGTATGAAATGTCAGGTCCATGCGTTGTGACGTGCGTCATGGAAAATAAGGTTTTTTATATTTTATGAGTAGAATAAACATTTTTTTTAAGTTTTCTATATTTTTAAATAAAGTTTATATTCTGCTTTTAAGCAAATAAAAAATAAAATTTTCACAATAAAAAAAAAATATTAGCATATTAATTTCTGTAGCGTGCGCAACAATTTGAGTTCTTTCAAAAATTGCATTAAAAACCTATGCAATTGTTATTGGATTATCGGGGTTAGGAAAATTACAGAGTTAAAAAAAACATTAAGGTATACAAAAATACATTTATTCATTTCTACTGGAAGCTTTGTTTCGCATTTTTCTTATGTTCCCATCTAACATAGGACAAATGCGGCAACTTTAGCAACTTTTAAAAAAAATGTGTTGTGACGAAGCCAATGAAGTTTGTATGACAAACAAATAAAAACATGCATTTTCATATATTTTAATATCTCGAAAACTAGTAGAGACACCATTCTGAAATTATCAGGGTACTTAGACCATATAAATAGCTTTTTGTGTAAAAGTTATTAAAAAATTTGGAGACAAATTTTTTTTAAATGATTTATTATTTATTATTAAATTTTTTTTTATTAAATTTACTAACCCCTGACATCTTGCTAACTGTAATCAAAAAGAATTTTTTTTAAATCTTAAACACAACAAAAGTTATGACCTTTTAAATGAAGGCTCCACAGCAATATTTTTTAATAATTCAAAGCAACAGGGTTGCCATTGTTTATCAAAATTTAAGTAAATAAAACCGTTTTCAATATATACGTGCATTACTTCATACATTCACAAAATTTTATCAAAATCGGAAACCATCTGGTAAAAATAACATGGAACTATTCTAGTGGAAAAAAGGTGACGTGCGTCACGTAGCATACGTCACTATGAATTTATGGCTGTTAATAAAAAACTAAAAATTTGTTTGCCTTCAATTAAGTTGTTTTAGATTTTTCTTATATTCATCTTTCTTAAAGGATTTGGGTTTTTTGTGCTTTATTATGAAAAATTCGCTAAAAATTACGAAAAGACACTCCAACTTAAAAGTTATTTCCACTTTTTCTGACGGACGTCACGAAAGTTTGTGATCAATTATTTCACAACAAATACCTGCTACAAAATTATGTTTTATGCCATTAAAAGTTAAAGGTATCTCTTTTGAAAGTCAAACAATTTTTATAGTTTAATCTAAAAACGCGTACGAATGTAGCGTGCGTTACGCAGGATTAGCCCGTATATAAAAAAAGTGTATAAACAAGTTTTTATCAACAAAAATTTATAGAAAACTGTCTTAGAACATTTTTTTTATAAAAACAAAATTAATTAAGAGAAATTTATAAAAAAAAATACTAAATATTTTTTATAAAAAGGTTTCTGTAAAGCTTTCTATGTATAACGTCATTTTAAAAAGAAAATTTTTTCAATTTGATGTAAAAAAAAACGTGTAAAAATGTTGTATTTAAGGAAAAAACATATTGCAAATATTCTTCAAAAGCAGATTTCTCAAATATTTTTATAAAAAAGAAAATTAAAAAAGAATATTCTAAACATTCGGATAAAATTTTCTATAAAAATTTTAAATTTTAAAAGAAAATTTTTTAATGAAATTTAATGTTACTGATTTGTTATCTCTTTGCTTTTGTATAACTGACGACACCAGTATCACAAGCACTAAACATCCGTCCATCCGGTTGTGTAATTTGAGCTTCATACTCTCACTCATCATTTTAACTAGTTTTACAAATGTCATTGTCATCGCCATCATCATCATCATGTATTTTAATAACATGTCACAATATGTCTACAATCGATATGTACTTGCAAATATGTGCTCCCATTACTGCTGCTGGTGCTTGTGCTTGTTATATATGCAGACAGACCATCAATATTTTGTTGCAAAACACACTCAAATACACTTATGCACTCACAAACACCCACACAGCCACTTACGAATTTCATAACGCACAAAGACTTTCACATTTCAAAGCCCCTTTAAATACTTAATAGTCGTGTAGTAGTCAGAAGTTGTATTAAATATTTTAATATTATTATCAGGCGATTTATTGGTTAACAGCAATTTGTGGCAAGGACAATATAATGCATTCGTATATGTATTTTGCCATAAACAAATATTATCAATTGTCGTCTGTCAGTGGAGCAGATAGATTTAAACATTTAGTGGCAAATGGCAAGAAGAAATAATAAATGTTGAAAGTTGTTTTCATAGAACACGTGGCGAGTATAAGTTCAGCTATAAAGCGACGAGTGTTACCGGATAATGTATGCATAATCCGATAATATCCTTAACGTAACGGTTCTTTTTACATTTATTTAGCATTTGCATCATTATCCAACGTACTTTACTATGTTCATAAGATTTAAGTTTGGAATTTTATAATTTATGCAGTAAAATTCGTTATATGTTTATGTAAGTGGTTAAAGGTATAAATGACTGTGATGTAAAATACTTTATAAAATATAAAAAATGTTTCGTAAAATATTTAATAAATATTTTAGTATTTCGTTTGTTTATCATAAAGAAAAATATTGTTAAAATTAGAAAAAAATTAACAAACTCTTAGTTATAAATTCATATCAAATTATTTCCATTTTATTATATTATTTTTTTTTACTCAGTTGACTTTTAAGGCAAAACTAAACGTATTGATGCCTGCGTCATTGCCTGCTGTAAAAATAGCAGCAGCTGTTCTATGGTTAAAATAAATCTAAAAAGGAAAATGTTGTACCTTAAAAAAACGATAAAAGAAAAAAAACAGAAAACAATTTAAAAGACTTATACATACGTTCCTAAGGCAACGTTCACACGCACATTTGATAGCGACATGGCCAATAAAAAAGGTCTCACTCTAAATTGGAAATTTTGCTTTGGCTCCCCATCATAACTCTTTAAGCAAATATTGGTAATATTTATAGTTAGTTAGTTATAAATAAAACACGTAATATTTGTTTTTGTTTCTTTTTTCTTTTATAAAAATTATATTGAGTTTTGAATTACTGGACTAAACGTAATGGCTGGATGAATAGCTTGGCTTACTGGCTGTTACTGCCTGTATGGTTTCGTTATTAAAGTTTGGTTTAATAAGGCCGTCATGCTTGACTGGTCAATTGTTGGAAGTTCATATTCCATAATATTTCTTTTTTGTGTTATATTTTTTTTGCTTCTTATTGGTTTTATTGTGCTAAATTTTGTATAGTTTATGCCTGAATGATCAATTATGACCACAAATTAAAAAAGATTCGTACATTTTCTTACGTGTGTTTGTTGAGTTCTACTTTATAAATATAAACTTTTTCTTGTTTGTGTTTTAATAGTTACGAAGATTGTTTAAGAAGAAGAGATTATTTTTTTAATCTTTTTTTATCCATAAACAATTTCAATTGTTAAGGTAAGAAAGTAATTCTGCTCAAAACCATGTAGGCAGGGGTGCAGGACATAACAAGGTAAGTTAAACAATCGCATTTTCATCCTGCACGTAAGGTTTTATACCAAAGATGGTGTTGTAGCACTGCATAATAAATAAGTAAGAGCGCCATATTTGGCCGTGCCAAATCTTAAATATTTATGTATGTGTGTATATTTATATGTATATACTAACATGTCCGAAAAGTATTTATAGGCTTAGAAAACTTGATTTTTTTTTTTATATTAATTTTAGTTCATATAGGTTTTTCGCCCATATCTTTGCGGATTTTGGGCCAATTAGTACAATTTTTCAAATGACCCAAAATACATGTTTTGCTTTGTACTGAGTTAATATGATATAAATACAGTAGTTGCACTACTTACCTTTTGGCATTTTAACCCATTACTTTAACACGGCGATGTCATTGGAGGCAAGTACTTACCCCGCCTGGAATTTTGTGAAGTCATTACTTTAATGTCATTAAGTAACTACTTATTATCAACAAATAAAGCAGCTCTTTAGATTATAGATTAGGAACTATATGAGTCAATTCTTTTATTTAACTACTTGCTTTTAATAAGTAAAATATCCAATTAATTGTATGGGCTTACATAACTCATTACCAATAATGTATTATATTCAGATTCCTTAGAACGAAACTGAGGTTTATTACTCCTGTACGTTACGTTTTACAGAAACACTTAGAAAAACCCTTAAGAACCGGCTTAAAAATCGTCATGAAATTCATAAATATCCAACGAAAATATAATTACTTATACTTAACCCTTTCGAACCTTAACTAAACGCAATTAATTACATATATTTCTATATTTTTTTATCCCATTAGTTTTTTACATTCAAAATGATTACTTGTGCAATATTTAATTACATTATTTTTCGAATTTGTGCACAAGGAAGCTTTTGTTACGCAGTTGATTGTTGCACGTCCTAATTTAGGGAGTAAAAAAATGTTTGTTTTCAGTAAAACTACAAACGATTTGAGTTATAAATTGCTGAAAAATTACAAGGTACATTAATATAAATGTAGATAACTAGTAATAAATAAAAAAAAAATTGTAAAAAAGATCCAAAAAAATTAGATTTCTGCAAAAAACTAAATTTTGTTCATATGTGTCCCAGCAGTATTTTCAATAGACTCCATTGGTCCGAACAGCATCTCATGCAAAGTTTGTTTTGATTGGGAGTTTACTACCGTCAGCTTAACGCAGTCTTTAGATATTGGTTTGGTTGGAACAATTATAAGAGGATTCTTTTCCCTGTTGTGAAAAATACATGCAGAAGCTGTGCAGATAATAAAAAAGGGCAACGTACACGTATTGGGACATGTCTCATAGTCAATTACTGATGGGACATCCCTGTACCAGGACATTTTCCTTATCCTGGTTATCATTTTCTTAAACGCACCCTATGGAACACTATTTAAGCTATAACCAACCAATTCACATTAAAGAAGTTTGTGTATACTTTAAAAAAAATCCGGTTTGAAAGGGTTAAAGTATGTTAACCCAAATGAGAATCATAATAACTAATTGAAGTGGCTCCTAACAATTTTTTTCAACCAAAGTGTATGCAGCATTTATTTCTTATTTAATATATGCAGACGGTATTTTATAGTATAACAGTTATACTCATTGAAAAGTATGTTATTGAGTAGAAGCAAGTCAGCACCAAGTTTTTGATTGGTTATTTTTATTTAAAAAAAATGTTCATCTTTTGCTGCTTCTATATCAGTCATTAATTTACCAATTTCTCTGATTTTAAATAGAAAGAATCATAAAGATATTTTAATCGTTTTCTATCAGTAACGTTTTTGTAGGACATCAGAGGTCTGAAAAAAGTTGATTTAAACAGACAGACGGACAGACGGACTTAATCGACTAAGGATTAAGGACATATATACTTTATGGGGTCGCAAATGAATATTGTGAAAATAACAAATGGAATGAAAAACTTTTATATACATATGGTGAAGGGTATAAAAGCGGTGCCCAATTATAGTGTTAATAAGAACACAGCTTTCTAATCCCTGTACCTTTAACCACCTTTGTTTTCTTTAAATAAAATATTAAATAGTGAATGTGTCACATGTGCAGAATATGGTTGTGAAAGTATTGAGTATTTGGGTAAGCAGTAACCAATATAGACTATTTTTCTGAGTACTCAATACCTAATTGTAACTACTCAATACTTTCAGGGTTGTATTATTGCATACAAAACAGTAAGTTTTTTAATATTGAGACAAAAAAATGTAACGCATTTTTTAGAAAAAAAATATAACGATCTTATAGATTTTTTTAATTACAAAATAATATTTAAGTTAATAAAACTTGGTTTAACACACTATTATAAAACTATGAAAAGTTGTGCATAAAAATTACTTAAGCTTTATATTTTTGGGTAACATTACAATGTTTTCTTTTAATGCAAAAATTTATGTTAAAGTAACAAGTAGTACTTAGTACCCAAAAAAGAAAGTAATAAGTATTGTATCAAGTGTCCAAAGGTCCTATAATTTACAGCACTATTGCAGAAAAAATTTGCTTTGTCTTCACCTTTTCCTTATTTGTCTTAACCTTTTCCTAAGAGCAAAATATTAGGGTCTCTTATAAGCAACGTTAGATTTAACTATCCTTTAGTATTTATTTATGATGAACCTAAGTGACACACTAAACAAGGAGAAAATGTTTAAACTAAATCTAACCAAGAAGTGCACAAACATTTAGCAAATAAAAAACTCTCTTAAACTAACAAAACCAGTCCCCACTTATAATACTATTCACGAAACAGCAAACTTTTTGCATTTAAAATATTTTAAATTAAAAGAAATGTCATCATCATATGATTCCTGCTGGAATACATAAACAAAAGCCACTCAAAGGCAGCCCACATTTAAAGTTTATAAATATTTACTTGTGATAAGTTTGCTTAAACTTCAATTGCCCCATGTCTCTGGCATACATACATACATACATGCAAACATTCTCCGTTGGCTTTAATAACTAAACAAATAAGCATTTTGTATGTTTATGTTAGCACGTCTATCTATCAGTTAGTTTGTATGGATGTATCTTTTGCCTTTAAAAGCTTTATTTGCTTTCTTATGTTAATTTTGTTTGTGTTTGGTTATATTTCTTTTTTTCTTCCTCATTATAACTATTTTTTTTATTATTTTCCTTCTTCTTAAAAGTTTCAAAGTGTTAATTTGATATGCAAATTTGTTTACGATAAGAATTTTTTATTAATTTCATTTTATTTTTTAGTATTTCTCTGCTGTAGTTTACAAATTGCTTTTGTATAATGATTCCAATTATATGCAGGCAGAGATAGTTGTGGTTTTAGTTTGTACTCAAGTCAAGTTGAAAAAGGGATAATTTAGATTTAAAACATGGAAGAAAATCGATATTTAATCGTTCGTCAACACAAAGAAACTAACAAATATTTTTTTTTTTTTGAAAGTTTAGGGTTTTAAAGGCTTTTTTATGCAAATATTTTGGCTTCATGTTAAATAAAGTTTATTGCGTTGTTAGAGTATAGTTGATTATTCTAAACTTGTTCTGTTTGAATAGTTTGTGCTTGAGGTTTACCCTAATTATCTAGATTATTTGCTTAGATTGTGACATTGTGAAATTTAGAAGTTCTATTACAGGATTTTAGAAAATGTGCAACTACACGAAAAAGACACAAAAAATTAAATATAAATATATAAATGCAACGAAGGCGATACTTATTTTCAACAGCTATATGGCAACATCATGACACCATGTAAAAACATACTTCAATACAAACTTAAAGCCACCGTTTCTTATTATAAAAAATTTAAAAAAATATATCGTTACCTTAGTCGGAAAAAGTTCTAAGTCCACTTTTCGTCGAAATTGAGATCTTGATGTAGCTTGCTAGTATAATTCAAAATACATCATTTACAAGCAAAAATAATACCATTATTTTGTTTTTTCTTGCTGAAATGCAGTGGTAGGCAAATATGCTAAGTCCAAAAAAAATTTTAAGAGGTAAGAAAATATGCCAAGTCCAGTAAGTCCAGTTGAAAGGAAACATTTTTTATTTTTTTTTAACAAAGTCTTTTCTTTTCAATTTGGATTATAAAGAATTACAGCAATTGGGCAATATCTACAATATTAACCCCCATATTTATAAACAATTTTTAAATTTATCAAAGGTTTTTGAAACAAATTTTGTATGAAAATTCAATAAACTCAAAAATTTATTATAAATATGGGCATAAATATCTACTTTGCATTTCATATAATTCGTTATATCAAAGTGATTACAGTTTTAAATGCTTTTGCATGCATTGAGAATTTTGGTTATTTTCAATATTTTTTTCGTCCTTGTTATACCACACATCTAAATACAATCTTAAGTATTTACTGTCTTCAGTCGAATTATATACGGGTTTAAAAATTTCAAAAAATTATAAAATAATGCAAAATACCATAATAATATAGTTTTTTGACGCCGAAGGTAACTATTTATTGTATCTGGGAAACAATTGTTAATTATCAATTTTGTCAGATATTTGCCATGGACTCTGCTGAGAAAAATAACTACAATTGTGACGATTATGGCATTGAGTCGGATGATGGAGTTAAAGGTCTGGTTCCCTATGGATTTAACAGGGATTCCGATGATTCTTATGAGTTACCATCGACATCGAAAAAACGCAT
>NDXZ01008203.1:0-10062 GCA_003055125.1 Paykullia maculata | reverse complement strand
GTACGGACGCGTTATTGGTGTCAAACAATCAGAAATTAGACATGCTTTTTGAAAAAAAAAAAACAAAATTTTTTCGAGATATAAGAAAAAAAAAATTTTTTCGAGATATCGGCAAAAAAACTTTTTTTTTTAACGTAAATACACGTAGTGAAGGGTATATAAATAAGATTTGGCACAGCCAAATATAGCGCTCTTACTTGTTTTTATATACATATGTATGTATTTGTAATTTTTTTTTTTTGAAGTTTTGGCTTGAGTTCAATTCATATTCTTCTGATTATTATCATTTAGAATATTATGAAAAATCAAATTTGATACCAAACGAGTGTAATGCATTTTTGAAACCAGCTACGGTTTCATAGTCAGCAGCTACTGGTGTTCTATAATCTATTTAACTCACAATTTTAAAAAATTAGAAAGTGGGACTTTCATTCAGAAAAGTCTTGTCAGTTGGTAAATTTCATTTTCACTCACTCAATTAATAAAATGAAAATGAAAGATTAAATTTGTTAAAATTGTGAGTTAAATAGACTATGTTGACATACAACACCAGTAGCTGCTGACGATGAAACCGTAGCTGGTTTCGAAAATGCAAACCAGCTACGGTGGTTTCGAAAATGCATTACACTTAGCTGGTGTCGAATTTGATTTTCCATAATATTCCTCATGATAATAATCAGAAGAATATGAACTCAAGCGAAAACTGATACATAATATTAATTTAATTAATTAATTAATATTAAATTAATTTAAATATTACATTAACAGTTTTCATCTTCATGTATGTACATATCGCTTATTTACTCAAACAACGTCTTAACTCAAAAAAACTAGTTTTACAGAAAATGAGTTTAAAGTTTTCAATTTACATACAACTCAATAGAGATATTAAAAAGTTATCTTCTATCAAGAGTTAAGCTTACACGCCGTTTGCATGAACTGTTTACACAATATTAAGCATGATATAGTGAACAATTCTGCATCATTAGCTCCAAAAATTTTTATTTTTTGAGTTATAACGTAGTTTGAGTAAACGAGCGATATGTACTTTTATTTTTCACAGCGTGTGTTGTTGTTGCTTGATTTAAATTGTGCAATTTGAGTTGCCAATTTTAGAGTGTTTTAATTTTGAAATAACATTTCAATAGTAGTAAAAATCTGTTCTCTATTTAATAAAAAATTTTTGTAAAATTTTGTTACATTATTTATGCAGTTACTATTATCAAAATATTTTATCTATTTAATCAATATTTCATAAGTTCCCTTTGCTGGTTATTACAAAAAATTAAATGTAAATTTATTTGCAAGTTTTAAAAATATGAAAAATTAAAGTTTAAAAATTAAGTTATAATTTTAAGTCTGTAGTTAGTTGTTGAAAAAAATCGAGCTTGTTTGTTAATTATTTTATATAAAAAAAAAAAACAAAGAAAACATTTATTAAAAAAAAAATTAATTCGCATTAAATAAATTATATTAGCAAGTTTTTAAAGGAAAATTTAGGAAGAACTGGAAATAAACTCACGCATGTAATTTAAATATGTCATGAAAATAATTTTTAAAAAATTTGTAAACAACCAAAGTTGAAAACATAATGAAACTCTTGTATATAAACAACAATATATAACAAAATTATTTTTAAAATAAAAAAATAAGTAAACTAAATAAATATGATGGATGGTTAGATTACTAAGAGAAAATAAAATATGAAAAAACTTTATAAGATTGAATAATTATATAAAAAAAAAAACTTATAAAGAAAACAGGGTCTTAATTTTGTTTAAAAAAAATAGGTTAGGTAATAATAATGAAAACAATAATTACTAATAAATAACAAAACGATAACAATTATTCATAATTAAAAAAATAAACAAAAAAAATTGATACACTAATTGACTTGGGAGTGTGTAGTTTATGACTAAAGCACTTAAGGCGACTGTAAATTACATTGGAACGTTTTTCTTTCGTACTAAGTCAGAATTTACATTGCAGAAATTAAAAGGCAGACTTTTTGTTAATTCTATGTTTTTCTCGCCTTAACCTGTGTACTACACATTCTACCTGTTTAACCCTCGCCAACAAACTTTGTCAGTAAAATTGCTTATAGTCTCGAAGTGATCTCTCCATCTACGAGTTTGTTCATCTACATTTGTAAGCCGCTGTCCGTTTTTATCTTTTAAGATAAGTTTTATGTTTTATGTTTTGATTCGTAATACGACCAATTATATTATAAAGCACCCGCATATTGTTTGACCTTGCTGCTACTTCGGCTTCACATGTTAAATTTTCGTAGTATTTTCTTTTGCCAGAACGGGCTGAGCCTTCGCAGTGATCTCGTATCGAGCTCTGAGGTTTGGATTTTTTAGCTTTTGTTGTTTAAAATTATTTCTTTCCTGTATTAATTTCCAGGTGTTGTCTGATATCTAAACTTCTCTATCCTATTTGATTTTTTGCAATATTTCTTAACGAGTTGCATGTCTCTTTCCATGTGGTTCTGCTTGTTGGTAGGGATTCTCCAACTTGTTCATTCTTTGATTGTTCTCTTAGTTTGCTGATATCTAGGCGTTTGTATCCTTGTTGGGTGTTTTCCTTCAACATGTTCTTAAGTTTAATTTGTATTGTAGCAACCACTAGCTCGTGGTCAGCTCCTCTCTTGGTGCGCACATCTTGTAATGAGCTTCTGTATTTGCGTTGGATACAAATGTGATCTATTTGGTTTCGCGTGTAGTATTTATGTATTTCTTTATGTGGAAATATTGAGCCACCAATGACAAGTTGGAATGCCTAGCAGACGCTCTCCATTGTTGTATCTCATTCCCATTCCGTGTGTTCCCATTATCTTTAATAGACTATGATTATTGTTACTGATCATTGCATTAAAATAACCTGTTAGTAGGAGTATGTCTCGCTTTGGTATATTAAGTACCGTAGCAGTTAATTGGCTGTAGAATTTGTCCATAACATCATTCTCTGCTTCCTCCGTGGAAGCATAACACGGACCGATAATACCGACATTAGTGTAAAAGCGAGCTGTTTTTATGTGGTCGGAAATGGCTTCATTAATTGAGGGTGTTTTTCAGGGCCTTTGAGACAATAAAACCTCCGCTTTCTTTGCTTTTCTCTTCCCCGCCAAACAACACAACGTTTTCATTGCTCGATACCACTTCGCCAATATCACACCAATTCACTCCAATTCAATACCACGTCCAAGTCTAAATCGTTTACGTGTGCCAACAACATGAGGACTTCTTAGAATGCAGAAACCTCGCAAAAAATATTTTTAAAATCAGAACATTTTGAAAGCTTGTTAAAAGAGATTGCTAGCAGTAAAGTCAGCGAGTGAAAAGTTTTCATCAAAAAAACATACCAGACTGTACAGGTGTGACACAGGGTTGGTATTCATAGTAAAAAAAATGTTATTAATTATATTTTTTGCGCAAATAAAGAGTCATAAAAAATAAAACGTTTAAGTGTTCTAACTATTTGCAATTAAAAGAAGCAGAATTAAGTTAAGGAAAATATTGCTTTTAAAAAGAAAAGCATTAGAAAATGTTTTTTCATACAAATTTTTAACAAGAAGTTATGATTGGGCATGCAAATATTCATTTGTTTAAACTCTAAAGCGGAAATAAAATCCTCATGTCTTACGAAAGATTTTTTCCAGTCGATAGAAAGAAAAGTAAATGCAAAATAAATTTTTACTGCGTTATTTTTAACACTTTTCAGAAAAATCGTATTTAACGAATACGATCTGACATATATAATTATTTTTTATTTATATAAAATGTTCTTAAATGTTCTTAAATGTAGTCCTTTTAAAAATTTACACAATTTGAAAATTCAAAATTTAGTTTTATACAAAAAAAACTATATGAAGTCAAGCATGATATAAATAGATTACGCATTCCGGTTATTAAGAAACTTTTTCTCTCTGCGCATCTACGTCACAAGTTCCCGCTCTCAATAAATACAAAAGCAAAACGATAACAAATAGTGTAGTTTGTATGAGTTAAAGAAAATAAAAGTGGAAATTACAAAAAAAAACCTTTTTTAATGAAATTTACATGAAAATGTTTAATTTATTCATTCATAAGTATTTTCATCATAATCATCATCTTTTGGTGTTACAGCCCAGCGTAAGCCTTAACCTCGTTCACAATTTTCCTCCAGTCAGCTCTGTTTTGCGCCGTTTGTTTTCAATTAGTGATGTTAATCTTCCTACAACCTCCTTCAACTCCATTGAGCCACCGAGTTCTAGGTTTCCCTCTTGCTCTTATTGTGTAAGGCATCGCGTTTAATAATCTCTTCTGTGCTCTAGACTCAGACATTCTAACTACATGACATGACCAACTGAGTCTTTGTGCCTTTACGAACTGCGTCACTGTTCTTCCCTCTAAAATAACGTCTATCTCTCGATTGCTTTGCCTTTTATAGCTTCTGTCATCTTCTCTTTTTGGCCCGTATATCTTTCTTATTATATTTCATTTAAAGGTGTTCAGCTTTTCCTTATCTGACACAGTTATGGCCCAAGTTTCACAACCATATGTAAGGACAGGTAGTATAACTGATTTATACAATTTAATCTTTAGAGGGTGTGGTAACAATTTAGATTTAAAAAGTTTGAGGTGCGCGTAAAATGCTTTATTGGCGGCTTGGATTCTATCACGTATTGATAAATGTATGTCGTTGCTGCTGTTGATTAAGGCTTCTAGGTATTTAAAATTGCTTACTTTTTCAAAATTTGATGATTTGATTTCGCGACATGTGGATGTACTTCGTTTTATTTTCATTTATTAGCAGGCCAAGCTTTTTTGTCTCCTGTTCCAATGTAATACAATTTTCTTCCAGGTCCTTCGCGCTTTGTGATATAAGATAATATAATTGCTGACCGTGAGAATATATGACCACCTCTATCTAGTGCTGATATGGCATGGTTTAGAGTCAAGTTGAAAATAGTTGTTGATTGGGCATTGCATTCTCATAGAAAATTCAAGTAAAATTTATTCATTGTTTTAAAAGATATTTACATAGAGTTCCAGTGTTAGAAGTGAGGCATACAAATTGCCGAACCCAGCGTTTGTTATACAAATATTTTTTTTCATTAACCTCATTCATGTTTCAAATTTTTGTTTTATTTTTTTTTTTTATTAGTTTTGCATTTTCTTTGCTTGGAAAATTCAGAGAGTTCATGATTTAGGTCTCTTATTAAAATATACATACGAGCTCTAAAGAAAAATTTATATTTTCGTTGTTGTTTGGTTGAAAAGTGCTTGCTTTTACACATCATGATAAATAAAAACACTAAGTTTCCGAATTGGCAAAATACCCCTATATGCATCGTTATCGATAGTTTACTTTGCTATCGACATTTTCGATATTAGTTAACTATCGATATTATCGATAATACCATGAATAGTTTCCCATCACTGGTTGACAAACAGTTAAAGTGGAAAATATGAAGAAAAAAAAACTAAAGCATAGTTTGGGACTAAAGATAATTCTTTTAAATAAACGGTTCACGTTCAAAAAACTTATGAAGGGAGAAAAAAATTTTTATAAAAAAAACACAACATTTTTAAAGATAACTTTTATTAATTTACTTTTTTCCTAAAAATAAAAATCTTGTACTGCTTTTAATACATAAAGTTTGCCCTTTATTCATTATGATATGTCCTCATCACAATTAATGCACACAAAAACTGCATCCATTACACCAAGGCCCCGACCTACGCTGCCAGCTGTTTTATTACTTTCACCATAAAAGCAATTTCTACCTTAAAAAAAAACATTGACATTCTTTATAAAATTTGATAAATCTTTTCTTAAAATTTTATTTTTAAATTGTTTTTGATACATTTTTTGTTTCAAAAGCTTTTAAATGATAAACTATTTATTGAAAATCTTAACAAATATTTTATTTTAACCAAACTTTGCTTTAAAAAATGTTTTTGATAAATTTTCAACACATAAGATATTCTGCAAACTAAATATTTAAGATAAAAAAATTAAGGTTTTTTAGCTGTTTTTAATTATTTCTATTATTTAAGTTTTTTGTTAAGGTTCAAAGGACCATTTTTGTACGCATTTTTAAATTGAATATTTATTTATAACTTCTTAGATTTATTAGTTTGCTGCAACAAAAGGTTTCAATTAGGCGTTTTTATATATTAAAGTACTAAAAATAAATTATATGTTTGTTTAAACTAAAATAACGAATATAGAGTGACTTTAAACAGCTTGCTTTTGTATAAAAGATTTAATTTTGAATTTAAGTTAATAAAAAATTGCCAATCAATACATTAAATACAAATTTATAATTTTCAATAATATATTTATTTATAAAGCATTTTTCAATTAATTTAGTTTTTTATATGTACATATGCATTTTAATTTGTATTCAAAATTTGTTAAAGTCACTCTGAGTCACTCTCCATTCCCCTTCAAAAAAAAAAAAACAACACAAATTTAGTATAAAGAAAATTAATTATAGAAATATACAAATCTGTACGTGTAATAAAATAATTGTTGTGAATTTGCAGATGTTGTGCCTGTCACCAGTTAATTATAAAATCAAAGTAAAACAAAACTAAATTAAAAAAAAAAAATTTAGAAAAATTGTCATCAATTAAAAATGTATCAAAATACATACAATATAGAACATTTATGTAAATAAAAACAATATTTAAAATTTATGATTGTCAAATAAAACATATACATACATATATGTATGTATGTATGTATGTACATACATACATATTAATGTGAAACAGAAAATTTGTGCAAAAAATAAATTAAAACTTAAAAGAAAAAGAAACATCAAATAAACTCAATTGACATTAAAAACTAAAACAAAGCTTTAAAAACATACATTTTCACCATTGAAAAACAAAATAAAGAAATTTTATGACTAGATAAACTTATATAATTTTAAAAGACAAAATTTTAATTTTAAGATTAAAAAAAAAAACAAATAAAAATGTCAATGCTTGCTATAAGCAAACAAAAAAATGTATAAATAAAAATTAAATAAAATCGAAGTAAATCAAGTAACTATAAAATTGAAAATTTTATAAATTAATGAAAGTTTTAGAAATTGTTTAACGATTAAGCAAATTACATTTATAATTAAAGGCGAAATTGTAGAATTTTTAAAATTTAAATTTAAAAATATTTATTTCCTTTGGAAGTCAACTAAAAATATTTTATTTTAGTTATTTTTAAAAATTCAAAACTTTGAAATTTATTTACCCTTATCTTATTGAAAATATTTTTTTTTTTTGACAGATCTCAATTAAAGCTGCCTTTAATGATTATTAATTTTTACATATACTTATATAGAATTGTTGCCAGTTCGGGTTAATTTCGTCAATTTTTATTTTTAATGTAAACAAGTTTATACGATATCCAATATGTTTTTCTAAATTAATGTAACAATTTATGTGACAAAAATATTTGAAACAATTTAACTAAAAAATAATTTGTTAAGTTACTACACTGTACAGTGGGACTAATGCCCAAAACAAAATGGCAATAACATCAAAACTAATAATTAGATTAATTTAAAGCTTGGAACATTAATAGAGGAGTTAAGCTTTATATTTAAGAATGGCTCTCCCTAATAAAGTGCTTCTATTGGAATTCCAATATATTTAATTACTAAGGCACCCTGAAATAAAGCTTTATGTACAGTCAGTCCAATGTTTTACTAACCATAACATACTGTCTTGACTAGCCATCGTCATGTTCAGCCATTGAACACGAACATAAAAACGACTCGTGTGGACGGTTGCTGTTCGTGTTTTGTTCTTGTTCGACCAACGATGCCTATACATGAAATGTCATTTTAAGTTTGAGGTTTTAATGATTATGAAAGAAAAGCTATTAAATGCTTAAAAAAGAAATTTTTAAGACATTTTATTTGTTAAACATGTATAAAAATGTTAAATTGTATAAAATAGAACGTGTTAAATTAATTAACACCGCGAAACAACATCAATGAAAATCAGAAAATTACGATTAGGCAAGACATGAACATCAGCATGTCCTCTCCACATGACGAAATGTAAACACATTTTTATCGCTATTCTGCCGACGCACAATGTCCTGATTTCATATAACGACTGGCCATAAATAAAAGGAGTTATTTTTTAAAGTTGAAATTTTGCACACATATTCAGGTTAATAAAGTATAATCAAATTTAAAATTTCAAAAATTTCGGAGCAAGGATTTGTTTGCTTCCCATATATCCTGATATTAAAAAATGTCATAAAAGGTTGAAAAAAAATTCGAACTTCATAAAATTGTATATAATCATTGGATGTGATATTCTTAATGATTTCACCATATTTTATCCAAATCAAATCAAGGACACGCCAAACTCAAAAATGTCCTTTTTCAAAAAACTAAAAAAAAGTTGAGAAAAAAAAATTTGAAATAATTGCAACACTTATAATAAGGTCAATGTGTCTTTAAAATTTTTTGCAATTCGGTGCAAAGGCACGTTCACCTCCCATATATATATATCCATAAAGTTAAGAATGGTATAAAAGCTACAAAAAATTTTAGAATTGTTCGAAAAACGGTACATATTTTACATATTTAACAAATGATACGTGCGACACTTTTAGTTCCTTATTTGCAAGGACATTTCCCCCTCTCATATATCCTTAAACTTAAACATTTGTAGCGGTAACTCACCTATCTAGTAGATATATCTAATTTTAAAAACTGGCCTTAAATTACGAAATATATACATATAACTCACTTATATATAACTTACTGATTGTATTACATTTGGATTCTCCTTTGCAAAACTAATTTTAAGTGGTCTACATAACCTCCAAGATGAATGTTTATCATTTTCCCAAACTACTTGATCATCTGCCCAATCTAACAAGTGTAAAGAGATGAAAGAAGTGACAAACATAAATTCATCACTAGCTTCCTCATTTTCAAATTTTTGTTTCAATACACTATGACCACTACTGCCGTCAAATCCCCACTTGCATTCCAAAACTATATCATTTTCGGTATCAATATCATGAACATCTAAAATGCTTCTTACAGTTTTGTCTAAAATATGTTGTAAGGGAACCTCTGCAGAAGTTTCTGTTACTTGAATGTCATCCGGCAAAATCTTTTTTTTAGCATCAGCAATCATATAGTATGACGAAAAGCAATCTTCGTAAACAGAATTTACTACTTTTCTCATCATATTGTACTGTCTTATAGATAAATCCATATCATTGTATAATGCCAGAGCACTTTCAACAGAAATTTTCTAATTAGTATTTGAACCTGTTACCCTTTCTGCGGCTTTTTTAAGAGCTTCAGATGAAGTAGAAGCGACAAGTTCCTCCACTCGCCTCCTTTTTGTTCTTATTGAACCCTCCTCATAATAAAAATTCGGTCGGCCTCTACCACTTGTATTTGCTTCCTAATATAGTATAATAGAATTAAGTTTTATTGCAAAACCAAAACTTTTTACGGAAACTTACATTACAAACAGAGCTGCCGTTTTTGGTTATTTCTAACCAAAATTAGTTTTTTTTTTCCAATGTGAATATGTGAATATTTATTTCATTTTGGTTACTTTTTTTCCTAAAATATTAAACCGTATAAATACTTTTTATATATAACTTGATAAGCATTCAAAACATGTTTTTAAATTTGTAACACTGCCTGTTTACCTGCTTATACCTATTACGTTTGTTGTACCACCTATTTTTGTCCTTTCCGAATTCAACAGGCGGTAATAAAGAGCAAGTTTTAACTCAATGGAAATTATTAAGATTTTCCAATTTGGATATTAAGGGCGATATCGAGATAGCTGAATTCTGGGATAAAGTATCGAAGTACAAAAATGGGATGAATGAAAAAAGTTTCGAAGAAAACTTTTTTATTTCGTACAAAATTTATAGTCTTTGCCTCATAGTTCAGCTGCAGCCGAAAGAATGTTTTCACAGCTTAGTTTAATGAAAACCAAATTTCGCAATTGTCTTGATTTTAAAACCATTAACCATATTATGCAACCGAAAGAATTGTGCAAAAATCAAAATGTTGCA
>NDXZ01008185.1:0-11500 GCA_003055125.1 Paykullia maculata | reverse complement strand
TGATAATAAATGAAGGTAACAATTTTTAATCATAATTTCAAAATGTGCAGAAAATTATACATTCAGACCATAAAACCGCATAAACATATTTGTTTTTTATTCTCTTTAGCAACTCTTTGTTTGTTTTATATATTTAAAAGTGATGCCAATGTCTATACAAATATTTTTTATTTAAATTTTCTTGATTTTAATTTAAAAAATTTATTTACATATTTAACAGATTTAATATTTAATAAAAAAAGTTTTGTAAAATTTAAAGGTTTTGAAATATTTTTTGTAAAACGAAAATAATCAAAAATAACTTTAGAAAGAATTTTTATCGCAAAATTTTATTTTCTATAAAATAGCTTTAAATTTTAAAAAATATCAACGACTTGTCAGAAAAAGGTATTTTTAAAATTTTATTTTACAAAGTTATTAAAAAATTTTGCAAAAAATTAAAAAAAAGTTAAAATATTTTTTTTATAAAAGAAAAGCTTTGCAAAAAAATTTCTAAGAAGAAAAATTATTAATCATTTTTTATATAAGAAATTGCAATATAAAAAACCTGTTACTATGATTCTATAGAAATAAAATTTTGCTATAGAATAATGAAATTTAACAAAGTTTTTCCCAAAATATTTAAATTTCCGTAAATCGCAAGTTTTCCAAATGTTGCATGAAAATGAAAAGAAAAACGCTTAATTATCCAGCACTTAAATGTTTGCAAATGATGTTGATATGTAAAATGTGGTTTCGAAGTCACTCATTTTATTTTTCTTTTTAGTCGGTTTTGTTGGCTCTTTTGCTTTTGGTGCCTCTAAAGGCATTTATTTAACTTAAGTTAAAAATGAAAAAAATATTATTTTGCTGCTTAAATTAAATTTTGCTAAAATGAAAAGAAAAACTCTTTAGTAGTCAAACTGTGTATATGAAGATAAGAGAAAGTGTGTGTTAAAGATTGTAAATCTTGAGGCAAAATTTAAAATTAAAAAAAATGTGTTGTTTGCATGAGTGTGTGTTTGTGTGTATGTGTATGCCACAAAATGCCATAAAATCTGCAAAAAGTATTTAAAGCAGCATGTATGGGATAGATATTTTTGGTTTTTATATATTTAAAGTTAAATTTTTGCCTTTTTGTAGTTGCCACATACGTGCGAAGGTGCGTTTACTCGCAGGGTCATATGAAAGTACACAAACGCTGCTTTAAAGTACATTTTTGTTTACACTTGTCTTTTGGTATTATTTGCTGTTATTATATATTGCTATAAACATATTATTATACACAGAAAAAATTGTAATAAATTCAAGAGTACTTAAATATTTTTAAAATAATTGTTTTTTTCTTTATACAATAACATATTTTGTTGAAAATAAAAGCCAATGTACATTTTTTTCTTATTAAACAAGTTAAAAATGGTTTTTGTAAAAAATCACTCAATTTCTCTCTACAATCTATAAAATTTTTAAGCTAACATATATTTGCGTTTATTTTAGAAAAAAGCATTAAAGTTTTGAACAAAAAATGTCTTATGCAGTGGGTGTATTTTTTCAGTTACTGATTCACAACATCTAAACAAACAGCTAAAGAGTTTTACATATTTTAATGTAATAAAATAAGCTGCAATTAATACTTTGACTGCCATAGGTATTCTATTGCATTTATAGTCAAATATTAGATTACAATCCAAATTATTAGTTAAGTGGCAATTTATTTTAAAATTGTGTCAAATGATTCAGGTTTTTCAGAGCGATATATTTGCTGCGCCAAATCTTATAGTTATACCCTTCACTACGTGTATTTATGTATATATGTATGATTTTTTATGATATAATTTTGTCCAAATAGGTTTTTCGTCCATATTATGCTGATTGTGGGCCAAGTAGTAATTTTAAATCAAATTTCCCTAAAAGGCATGACTTTCACACAAATACAATAATTTTTGTATAAGAAATAAAATTTTGTTTGCTCATATTTTGAACTTTTTTTTTTTAAATTCTCTAAAAGGCATGTTTTACACACAAATATTTAAATTTTGGTGTAAAAAAGTTGTATTTTTTTTGCTTATATCTCGTTAATTTTCCTTTGAAATTTCCTAAAAGGGACATTTT
The DNA here is from genome assembly GCA_003055125.1 of Paykullia maculata. Lineage (NCBI taxonomy): Eukaryota > Metazoa > Arthropoda > Insecta > Diptera > Rhinophoridae > Paykullia > Paykullia maculata. The sequence continues at coordinate 9,409 of NDXZ01008185.1, read as the reverse complement.
TGAAATTTTTACGTAATTCAAATAACTTTTTTCTTATATTTCAATAGGAAGCACCTGAGGGATGTTTCTGATCGTTAAGTGCCATTAACGTGTCCATAGGACATCAGGGAGCTGAGAAAAGTTGATTTCAACAGACAGAAATATGGACAGACAGAGATGGCTAAATCGGCTTCCCTATCTTTAAGGATGCAGAACACATATACTTTATGGGGTCGCAAATGAATATTGTAGAAGTGTATAATAAAAAGTAAAGTTTATAATAAAAAAAATATTAAAATATTTTAAAATAATTAAATGTATTTATTAATAAACAAATAAATATTTTAAAAATGTAAAAGTTAAGTACTTTAAATTTTAACATGGTATATCAAATTTGCAATATTCTTTTGTGAAAAAATTTGTAAGTTTCTTTAATATAACATTATTTTATTTTATTAAAATATGTTATTTTTCAAAATAGTTTGAAATATAAATTCTAATAACAATTTTTTTTCTATTGTTTTTTGAATTTTTATTTTAAACTATAATTTTATTTTGAACTATCAAATATTAAAGTCAATTATAAAATCCTGACGATGCCACACAACGGAGTGGCGAAATATTGAAAAGAAAAATATAATTAAAATAAAAATTATTTTAAATAAAAACGGACCTCAAGCTTAAATAATTAATTCGTGAATATTTTTTATTTTTAAGTGTTTTCTTAACCTAACAAATATTATTGTTTTAATTAATTAATTTAATACACTTCTTGTATTGTTAATATAACTTGTTTCTATTAAATAAATTTATAAGATGTAGAAATACTTTATGGTTAAAATAACAATTAGTTTTGTTGATTTGAATGTTAATAATAAATTTACAAAATTCGATGATGAATTTGCAAAATCCCCTGTAAATTAAAGTATATTAATACATTTGATTTTAATATCTAAAACTTTTTTTGGGCATAAGCTTTTAATATGAAAAAAAGAGAAACAGACAATTTATCAACTTGGCATGACGTCATCAGAAATATTGGGTTTGACGAGAATGTTTCACACATCCACTATCAAACTGATTAAACTGATATTTTTAATGTCAGTCAATGACGAAAAGTTCTTGACAGCAAAGGTGTTTTATATGCCTGCTGACGTGTGAATATGTAAAAGTGCTTAAAAAAATTAATATTTTTTAAGGGTTCAAGTAATTAAATTTTAAAATAATAATGTTTTTAATATTCAAGAAGTTGGCACTTTTTTGGCGCCGTGAACTGCACAAAATACACATAATAACAAATAAGTCTTTTAAATTTAATCACATTTTCTTTAAAATAAATTTGATAATTTCCCAAACGCTGCTGCTACCTTTTTAATATACATAAAAACTTGATTTTATTTTCTTTGTCTGCCATTTTCCTTGCTGGTGTAGGGACAGATTATAATCTTGAACTTCATACAAGATACAAATACACTGCGGAGAGGGAATCTTTATTATTGTGTTTAGTTGTTATTGCGATGTAATCTTTTAGTATCTAATTACTTTAGCATGCTTTGAATGATAAGTGCTTGCCAACTACATGTCCTAAAATCTTCTAACACAACATTAACAAAATGTTAGGGAAATAAAAAGGAATTTGTTTAGGAATCTACTAACTAATTTTTTTAATAACTTGTACACCGATAACCAAAACATTATAATCTGTGCTTTGTATGGATTAAAGTTAATAAACAAACACGGCGTAAATAATGAACAACAATAATTTTAACGTACACTTACACACGCACGTACACACAATACAGAAGTTGACGAAATCTTTAAAAACACGCAAAGAAAAAACATGAATGAATATGGTCACGGTAATATGATCACAGACAATTTTAAAATTCTATGATTATTACAATCGTTATATGATTGCCATAATCATAATATCGTTGTAGTCATATTTTACGTCAATACCATGATCATATATATGATGGCAATAATCATTATATGTTTGTCCAAACTATAAAATATGTTACGGATAATCAAAAAAAATAAAAATGTATGATGGTTTCAGATTATGGTTATCATGTATTCTAAAACCATCATATATATGATTATCCGTAACAAAGTTTATAGTTTTGACAAACATATAATGAAACATTTTTGGGTCTATGTACTTATGGATGTATGTTAAACTAAGAAAATTAAAAAAGCCAAACAGTTGTATTAAGGTATAAGGAAATTTAAAAATATTTTACACTTTTTTTTAAATATACATAATTGAGTTAGAATACAAAAAATAATTAAATTTATTTTTTATGAAATTTACTTTGCCAGTATTTTAAATCATTTTCATTATACTTTCGTATGTTTTGCTTAATTTGTATGTGCGTATTTGTATAAGTATGTTTGTAAATATAACATTATATTCCAGAGACAAAAATGTTGATTATGAAAATAACATACACATTTCCTACAAAAGACTGTTAACTTAATTCGTTGAAATGAACTTGTAACACAAAATTACGCTCACCCTTATGCATATAATATTTCATATTATAATAATGAATTTTAATAAATCTTTATTTTTTTTGCTTTTTTTATTATCATTAATAAAGATTGTATCGAGTTATTTTTGAAAAATTTATTAAAGAAAAAAAAAAAGAATTCATAATCTCTTATGCATGGAATTTTTAAATTTATTATAATTAGTTCTAATGTAAAAACAAGACGTATATTTTGAAAATTGTTTGAGCCATTAAGTAGAATAAAGACGAAATAAATTTGACAAAGTTCCCAGCAAAAATTGGGTAATGAATTACTCTTACTCAATAACATATTTTTCAATGAGTATTATATACCGTCTACATTACTAAGAAGGAGTTTTCTATTAACAAGTTTATATTGTGAAACGTAACAATTTATTTATGATACACATATCTAAAAAGCATACACTTTGGCTGAAAAAATTGTTAGGAGCCATTTAAATTAGTTATATGTTATATTAGTTATATTAAACATACTTTAAGTATAAGTAATTATTTTTTCGACGGACGTTCATAAATTTAATGATGGTTTTCAAACCGGTTTTAAAGGTTTTTTTAAGTATTTCTGTAAAACGTAACGTACAAAAGTAACAAACCTTAGTTTTGTTCTTAGGAAGCCGAATTTAATATATTATTCATAATGTGTTCAGTAAGCTCATAAAGTCTTACTAAAAGCAATTGGTAATATGTATAATATTTTAAAAGTAATGACTTATTCAACTCCTGATTTGTAATCTTAAAGGCTGCTTTATTTTTTGATACTTACTTAATGACATTAAAGTAATGACTTCACAAAATCACTTGTGAGCGAGGGTAGTAATGACTTATTGAAGTCCCTATTTGTAAGCAAGCCGGGTAAGTACTTGCCACCAATGATGACATCGCCGTGTTAAAATAAACCAGTAAAATCGCTTTATAACTGACCAAGATATAAACCAAAAAAGTCGATTACCTATTTTTTACTCAAAAATCATTATTTTTGTGTGTAAGACATGCCTTTTTGGGAAATTTAAAAAAAAAATTACTAATTGGCCCAGAACCAGCAAAGATATGAGCGAGAAACCTCTATGGACTAAAATGATTATCATAAAAAAATCAAGTTAAGACTTTAAATACCTTTCGGACATGAAAATACATACGTACATAAATACACAAATATAAAGATTGTTTTTCATTTTGTTTTTTATTTTTTATTCGTCATCTACAAATTTTTTAAACTTTTATTATATACATTTATAAATACTTATTATTAAAGCTTTGATAACAATTAAAAAATCCAATACTATAATAATAAGATTTATTGTATCTTGTTGTGTTGGAAATCGAAATAAATAAAAAAATAAATAAATACACGTTGTTAAGGGTATATAAGATTCGGCACAGCCGAATATACATAGCGCTCTTATTTGTTCTTTTTAAAACGATTTAAGTAAAAATATTTTACTTTGAATTTATTTTGTTTTTCAATCTTAAATCTTAAACCTAATATACCTTAAGCTTATACAAAGATCAAAGCCCTTTGAAGCTTTTAATTTTTTTTTGTATAATTATATTTAAATATTTAATAAAAGCATGTTGTTAAGGGGCCATTTTTCGTTTAACTTTAGTTCCTCATTAAAAATGTATGTCATGGAAATGAGGCGGCTTTTGTAAAAAGTCTTTCGGTATTTGTAAACATTAAGAGGAAATCATACAACATTTTGTATAACCGCTGAACAAAAATCTTATTGCCTTGTTTAGGGCATTATGCAGTGGGGAGTACAAGTAAGTACATACTTGTACTAAACACTAAAAATAAGATCTATATCTTGAGTTTCTAGAGGGTGCGAGTTGTTTTCGTTTTATCTGATTACTTTTTTGTTTTCCAATTTAATTACTCTAATTATCTATTCAAGGCTAATCATGAAATGTTTTTCTCACTGTTAATAAAAATTAGTAAGAGCGCATATATTCGGCTATGCCGAATCTTATATACCCTTCACTACGTGTATCTATGTGTGTATATTAGTAAATTTTTTTCAAAACACACAAATATAATAATTTCTGTGCAAAAAAAATTTTTTTTTTGCTTTTTTTTTCCAATCGACATCTCTTACCAGCAAATAAATTCATTTTTGTGTAAAAAAACATTACAAAAATTTTTTTTTGCTTAAAAATCAAAAATTTTTTTCTTTAAAATTCCCCAAAAGACATGTCTTACACACAAATATAATAATTTTTGAGTAAAAAAAAAATACTTAAAAAAAAACGAAGCAGTCGTCAACTTTTGTTTATATCTCAGCCGCTTATTGATGGATCTTGCCAGTTTTCAATACAGATTCAAATGTTTGATACCACATACAATCCTTGGTAACCTATAGGAGCTACGTAAACTTGATTTCAACATACACACGGACAGACGGATAGACGGACAGACGGACAGACAGACATGGCTGAATCGACTTCCCTATCTATAAGGATCCTGAATATATATACTTTTTAGGGTCGCAAATATATATTGTAGAAAATGCAAACGGAATGAAAAAACTATATAATACCCTGACTGTATGTGTGAGGGTATAAATATAAAAGAAATCGATGTCGCTGCCAAACCACATGGCAATGAAAATTATGACAAGAATAAATGCATGACCAATAATGAAAAATGTTCAGCAAGAAACTTTATTTAGTGCACTAATCATGATTTTAACGATCTGCATGCAAAGATAAAACATGGTTAAGTATGGTCACGGTACATGATTATAGAATATTTAAAAATACTATGGTCACTGACATCATATTCATGATTGTCACAAACATATTATGGTTGTATTCATATTTTACGTCATTACCAAGATCATGTATAAGGCTGCAAGAATCGTTATATGTTTGTCTTAACTGTAAAATTGATTACGTATAATCGTAAATATATTGCTTTTAGATTACGGTTATCATCAGCGTTGACAACTTTGAAATTCCAAAACGCACTAAAATCCAGAAAAAACGCGCAATTTAAAAAAACGCACCAAGTTTATAAAATGTCTTTTTCTTTACACAATACAAATTATCTACAATAACAAGACCGTTTTATTTTGTACATATGATTTGGTACGTCTTAAACATCATTGCTTCTTATTCGTATTGTGATCTGTGAAATTGATTGTAAAAATTTGCACTTTTGAATGGAATGATATTGAAACAGGTATATTTTATTGTACAAAGCTTTTTTTTCTCATATTGAAACTAAAAGTTGTGTTAAGTTTGCTTTGGAACCACCAAAAATTAAAAAACGCACCGAAATTTTAAAAAAAGCGCACCAACTACGGAATTGTTCGCATAAAAATTTAAAAAAGCACCACAAATGGCGCGAAACGCACCAAGTTGACAACGTTGGTTATCATATATTCTGTGGCAATCATATAATCGTTTTAGTGAATATAGAATATTTAACTTGTCTGTGATCATATTACCGTGACCAAACATAACCATATTTTTTCTCTGGCTGTGGGTAGGGGCTTAAAATTTTTCAAAAAGCAATCTGGACTCTTAGGATCTGCATTGAAGAAATGTAATTTCATCCACAAACTAAAGAGCAATATTTTGTTAGGGGTCGTAATCAAAAAAAGCATTTCATTTCTTTAAAAATGTTATTCAAAATGTTTTCTATTGTACGTTTTGATACTTTTTCCATATCCTTTTTTTAATTTAATTTTTTTCGCCTTTGGGTATGTTGAGAACAACTTAAAAAATTATCTGTCGTGGAAAATCACATTGTGGAAATGTTTTAGTTTTTTTCCGCTTGATTGCAAGTATTTTAAGGCCTCTGCTTAAATTATTGCTTATGGAAAGCAAATGACGTGTATTTTTTTTCTAAGTTATACATATATTGAGATAATGTTGATAATGTTTAACACAGTTTTTCTTTTTCTGAAAAGTTATTTAATACAGAAAACTTAAGACAAATTTTGTTAAGTTCTTTGTTTAAATAAGGCTTAGAAATAAGTTCCAATTAGTTTTATAATGTAAATACAAATTTTAATGGAAACTATATAAAAAATTACACAAATTTTTTTCAACATTTTATAATGTCGAATTTTTAAAATATTTTAAGAGTTTAGATTTGCTGAAACAACTACACATTCTCTGATAACTAAAATTTGCTATAATTTAGTTTTTTTTGTAATTTTTATTCTTAAAGTTTAAAAAGTTTTTTATTACATTTTGCTTCATAGAAAATAACTAATAAAGCTAAATTCACTCATTGTATCTGAACAAAAATTAAAAAAAACTTGAAGCTGTTTTCAAATAGGTCTGCAATAAAAACAATGGTTGACCCCACTGTAAACAGCTGTACATATGAATTTCAAATGTAATTATATTTTTAAAATAAAATTATCAAAAAGAAAAACAAAATATGAAAATTCTGTTGCTCCTCCTATTTTTAATGCCGTTTGTCTTCACTCAATCTGATTCTGAATCAGAATCAGAAGAATCCACAACTTCACCAGAATTACCTTCGGAAACCGCCGCCGAGGAAACTGAAGGTAAAAGTGAATCGGAGGAAAATGGTGATGCTAATAAGCCCACCGATGAAGGGGAAGACTCGGGAGACTCTGGCGACTCAGGGGACTTAGGCGGGTCGGGTGACTCAGGCGACTCTGGTAAACCAGACGACTCAGGTAAACCAGACGACTCAGGTAAACCAGACGACTCAGGTAAACCAGACGACTCAGGTAAACCAGGCGACTCTGGCGAAGGGACTAAGCCAGATGATGATGATGGATCTTCTATGTCGACACTACCACCTGGCACTGATTCTGATTACGCATATTTTGATTACGCTGATGGGCCTTATCCAGGATTTTCAGGGGCACTGTCAGGAAAGCTTATAACAAAAAAAGATTTTGATGTTCTTTTAACAATAGCAGTGTGTATGACAATTGCAAATAAGTGTTGATAATGTAATTCAAAAATTGTATTGATGTTAAATTGAGTACAATGAAGAAAATATTAAGGCAAAGAAAAAATAAATAAATAACAGTTAGAAGAAAAGCTCGCAAGTTTTATTAAAAATGTTCATCTTTTTTTTGTGGCAAGCTTTTGCTATAAAAATAGCTGACAGATTTTCAATTTTAATAAATTTTTTAAAAACTAAAAAGTTGTGCCTGGGTCACCAGAGTCTGTCTTAAAAGCAATTTTTTAGCATCTTTTCAAGTTTATAGAGCATATTTGACTTTTTAAGTGCATATTTTTTACATGATTAAAAATGTTTCTTTAAACTTCTCAAACATTTGTTAGTAAATCCAATAGTTGCTACAAAAAACGAAGGTCTAGATCAGTAATTCTCAACCACTGTGCCGAAGCACACAAAAGTGCCGCCAAATTTTGAACTGAACATAAAAAGGCAACAAATAACATTTAGCAATATAAAGTACATACGTGTACATATACATATACATATATTTGCACGAGAACAACAATCAATTTTTTCTTCTTCTACAAAAATTAAGAAGCTAAAATATTGGTTTTTTTTTTGTATTAGAATAACTACCACCTAGCCGATGAAGTTTTTAATGTGCACTACCACATGCATACAGGTTTACGAGCACTCTCATTGTACTCTTTGATTTAAAAAAAAGCTAATATGAAGTAATAATAATAACTTTATGGAAGAATAAAGATCAGAAAGGCAATTTAGATAAGTTTGAGTCAGCCCCAAAAGACTGTTATAAAACTATTCACCCTTATTCTATTTGGCGTCGGCAATACAAGACGACGACGTTTTTGAATGTTTTCTACAATCTATAACGAAAAATTAGAAACTACGTATACATCGCACACAACTTTCTGCTCACTTGCAAGCCGATTAGGCTAAGCAGAATATTTGCAAAGAGCTTATTTATAGTAAATATCTAGCAGCTTATAATATGAGTTTAGTTTTAAGTTAACATCAGTTTAGCAAAAAGGATAAAAAATACATTAAAAATGACACTTATGCTAACTCCATGCTAAATTTTTGTTATAAATACGGTTGTTAATTATTTGTTCATTTTTAAATTCTACTTTAATTTAGATTTTATAAATTTATTATTTATTTTTTAAAATCTTTTGCTTTATATTGTTTAACTTTTGATTATATTTACCCTCAGCTATTTAAGTTATTTCTTATTGTTTTTATTATTCTTTTTTTATTTTTGCTATTTCTCTAAATACTGCAAGTATGCTAATTTTCTATGTTTTTCGGAGAATTCTAGCTGTTTTTAAGAAGAATTTATTTGTCTCAAAATTTTATAAGTAGTAAAAGCGATGATGAAAATTTATTTTTTTTAATTAATTAAGTTTTTCATTAAGAAATAATAAAATCTGCCCAATAGAAAATCTTTAAATATTTGTATAAACTTTAATGTTTTGGGAAATAAGCTATTTGAAGGAATAACTTAACCCACGTACTGATATTATGTTTCCTTTAAAAGAAACTTAAGCTTAATTTGTTTTTTAATTGAGTAATTTTATTTTCACTTATTTTCGGTTAGGATGTGTGTCTGTGTGTTTTGTGAGTTTTTTTTTTTGCAACTAAAAACACCCACCCAGTCTAGCAACAACAGAAAAACAGGCAGAAAAACCAAAAAGTTAAAAATCTATTTCATGTCGTTTGGCGAGTCTGCATTTACTCTAGTAGTAAAATCTGATAAATATTAAGTTATATGTTATAGCTATTGCGAGGATTGAAGAAATTGGTTATATTGGATTGCAAAGCTCAAGTCGTAGTATTGTATTGTAATTTCGTATTATAAAAATCTAAACAATTTACTCTAAAACAGGGTCGTTCTAACACATACATTCACAATTTATGCTTCTCTCAGTTTTTTGTTTTTGATCGTAATTGTTTGCCTTTTATTCCACTGAAAAAAAATTTGTAA
>NDXZ01008177.1:0-10367 GCA_003055125.1 Paykullia maculata | reverse complement strand
TGTCACTTTTGAACTGGGTGTGCGATATGTATGTATATTCTGAATCCTTATAGCTAGGGAAGTTGATGTAGCCATGTCTATCTGTCCATCCGAGAAATCAACTTTTCCCAGATCCCTGATATACTGCAGGCCCGATCAAAAAATCACTTAGATTCTCGCTATTGAAAATCACCACATCCGTCAATTAATGAGATATAAGCAAAAAACGACTCTGTTTTTTTACACAAAAATGAATTATATTCGTTTTTAAGACATATCTTTTAGGAAATAAACAAGAAGGAGCGCTATATTTGTCTGGGCCAAATCTTATATACCTTTCACCATGGGTAGTGAATATATTTTTTTAAATATATCTGTAGTATATATTAAGGCTAAAAAAAAGAAAAATTTTTTTGTGTAAAAAAAATAAACAAGGCAGTCGTCTTTTTATGCTGATATCTTAGCCGGTTATTAATGGATCTTCCCAGTTTTCAATACCGATTTTCTCGAAAATATTTCCAAAAGTTTTATACATCATACAACCCTGGGTGACCGATGGGAGCTACGTAAACTTGATTTCAACCAACACACGGATAGACGGACAGAGAAACATGGCTTAATCGACTTCCTGATCTATAAGGATCCCGAATATATATACTTAATAGGGTCGCAAATGAATATTGTAGAAATTACAAACGGAATGACAAACCTTTATATACCCTTACCATATGTGTGAAGGCTATAAAAAAACAATAAATTTATTGGCCCAAAATTCACACAGGTATGGGTGACAAACCTATATGAACAAACATTTTTAACATAAAAAAATCATGTTTTCTAAATACCTTTCGGACATGTAAATACATATGTATACATACAGATATCCATACACATGTACATAGACACATATGTACATACATATGTACGTAAATACACTTTTTATTACATACCTACACATAGTGAAGGGTATACATATAAGATTTGGCACAGCCGAATATAGTGCTTCTACTTGTTTTATACTCCCAACAGACATAAGAGAACACACATATTTGTTTTCTTTATAGGTGAACCCTATCGTTTAATAATTAACAATATTAGTACGATCGATTCTGGCAGATATGGATGCAAGGCTGCTAACGCTGTTAGCTACAGCATCAGTGAAGAAAGCGTCAATGTCGAATGTAAGCATTTAAATTTTCAATGCTATAAAACTATTCATGTGTTTGTTTTTCTTTTTTAATTTAGCAACAATTCCATTAAATCCCGAGTGCATCGACAACGAACACTTTGCCAACTGTAAATTGATCGTTAAGGGGCGTTATTGCAAGAATAAATATTATGCCAGATTCTGTTGCAGATCATGTGCTCTGGCGGGTCAGCTTTGAACATCTGACTAAAACGATGACGATGATGAGGATGCCTTCATATTTTAAATTTCTAAGAGTCTATCAGAGGTCTTTAGGTTTTTACAAGAAAAGCACAAATTTTATAATAATTTAAGATTATTTTGGATAGAAAAATGTTTAAATGTAGTATACATATTTGTATGTATAAACCGAAACCTCAGGCCATTGTAAGAATTAAAGAATTTAAAATTTTAATGTGTATGTATTTATCAAGATATAATTTAAACAAAATTCAAAATATAAAAACGAGATTTTATCAGGAGAAGTTTTAAACGGCGATACTAACTTTAACTGTAAGAAATTTTAGTAAATAATTTGTTCCTATTTATTGCCCGATTAAATAAAATAAATGGTAACGCCCCTACTACAAAGTATTAATATTTATCCTCCAAAAAGAAAATAAAACAAAATAAATAAAATAGTAAACAAATACAATACTTAAATACAAATAATTAAAAATGATGATAATTAACGAGATTTGTGCATTTAAATATTTTTGTAAATAAAAACAAAATAACAATTAAGTTTAAAAGGTGTCTTAATTTTGATTGGCAATACTGTTGAAGTTTAACCGATTTTATCACCATCATATACTAAATATTTATATGTATGTACATGCAATCAGCTGTGATAACCAACACATGCGCACAAAGTTTTTGAATTTTATAAAGTAATTATTTAGCTTTTCATTTAAATAAAAAAATATACTAATAATTACAATATACGAAGCGACAAATAATATTTGTGAAAAAGTACGTTATTTGAGGGAACAATAATGCCAATTTTGGAAGACAGTGGCATAGAAAGTGAAGATAAATCATCATTATTGACCGATGAACCGGCCTCGGTAATAAAACAATATTTTTAATAAATACAAAAATAATTTATCAAATATTACACACACAGAGTTATGAATTTGAAAATGACACAGCAGAACATATGGCTAATTTGGAAGTAACTTTTAGGAGACCAACTTCGATTATTTCCGAGCCACAGCCTTCATCATTCAAAACAAAAAATGCATCAACTATAAATCTCAGCAACGACCCAGAAGACCTACTACAAACTTCGAATACATGTAAAGTTCTTCAAAGAAAATTGGAACTTAAAGTTGAAAGAGCTAAACGGAATTATACTTATTATCAGGAAACAAATGTTTGTATTTTTTAATATTGCCAATAACACTTTGCCAAGCAATTATATCAAAATGAAGATTACAATTTAAAAAATTCGAAAAACATAGATAAATGTCCGTTGAGTTTTTTATTTAGTTATTTATTTTTTCATTTTACCCATACCAATATTTACATATGTATGTATGTTTACATATCCATACGTATTTATATATATATATGTATATAAATGTATGTACCCTGTCGGATTTTCGTTAGCTAGTTTAAAATATAGTTGACTTTTGGCTAACTCATTTACAACTGGCTTCTTAACTAACTCATAATTATTATAAATGATACAGATGAGAGTCAAATTTTTTTTTTGTACAACTGACTTTTTCTCGAGAAAAAATGAATTAGCTTTTAGCTAACTAAAGACTGATGCACAGATTAAATATACATGTCGCTATACTTGCAAAAAATTTATTAGCCTACATAACCCTAAAACGATAAAAATGTTCTAAAACTTTGGCTTTCTATAAGCTTTAACAAAAATTTTTACCCCATTTTACCCCTTTCAAATTTATAAAACAGATGAAATACTAACTAAAGAGTAATTGGCAATTAGTTTAAAATTGCGATTTTTTGCGTTTGAAATTGCGTTTTACGAGTTATGCCTCTTTTATACCGTTTACCACAGGTGGCAAAGTTATATATAAGTTTGTCATTCCGTTCGTTATTTGTATTCTGGATCCTTAAAGATAGGGAAGTCGATTTTGCGATGTCTGTTTGTCCGTGTGTTGGTTGAAATCAAGTTTATGTAGCTTCCATAGGTAATCCAGAATTGTATGTAGTATCAAACTTTTAGAAATATTTCCGAAAAAATTTTTATTAAAAACTGAATCAATCAATAATCAGCTGAGATATAAGCAAATAAACACGTTTGCCTCAATTTTTTTTAAATTTTTTTCATACAAAAATTATTATTTTTTGCAGCTTTTGGATAACCTATAGATATGTTTATTATATTTGTATGTAGGACATTGGACAAATTGACCAAGAATTGGTAAAGATATGGGCGAAAAACCTATGTATGTATAAGGACAATTCATATACTGTTTACTACATATGTACATATGTACATATGTATACGTTGTGAAAGGTATGTGTACATGTATATGTACATACATATATAGGATTCGGCGCTCTTAATTCTTTAAGGTATCCTCTGAAAAAATTTGTTTAAAATATGGCGAAAAGTACTACCAAATTAAAGTGAATACAATTTCGATTGAAATGGAGAAACATATAACTCAAACAATACATATGTACATACTTACAGTAAGCTTATTTTCGTAAGTTTTTTATCAGCCTATGAATTCAATTTAAAAATAAATGTTTAACATTTTTTTTTATTTTAATTTATATTTATTAAATATTTTATTATTATTTAACACATTTCAGCTATAAACTTTGGTTTTGCTTTATATTTTTTCTAAATTCTTGTCTTTTTTTGGCAAATTAAAAAAAAATATATTGTACTTTTTATGTAGTCATCCTCGCCCAATCCAATAGAAATTTAAAAAGTGAATAAATGTGCCAATAAATACAATATGGGAAATAATTTACTTTTTACTTATTTTTTAATGGCCCAAGAAGCAAGTTTTTTCTTAATATTCCCATCATCAATTATAACATCAAAATCCACATTTAAATTTTGCAGTTAATGATGCAGAATTGTTCACTATATCATGCTTTTGTGAGAATTGTGTAAAAATTCATGCAAATGGCGTGTAAACTCACCACTTGAGAGAAGAAAACTTTTTAATATTTCCACTGAGTTATATGTAAATTGAAAACTTTAAACCCATTTTCTGCAAAACTAGTTTTTTTTTGAGTTATGACGTTCTTTTAGTAAATGAGCGATATGTACATGTGGTTCTTAAAAAAAAAAACTCTTTGTCTGTTAAGTGAAAAATGAAAATTTAATCATTCTGTTGAGAATTTTTGTAATACCTTTATTATACATTCAACTACAGCTATATTATTAATTTGTATTAGTAAGTATTTTTTAATAAATCTGCAATTTTAGAAAATAAAATCTCAATCCGCTTCCTTAATACCAATAAACAGACTTTCTATACCAGGAGATGTGGAACAAGAGCCTTTAGTCGATTATAAATCTGAAAGGTATGTACATATGTATGGTTGGTTGTCTGTAAACATGTATGTACATCAATGGTGGTCATTTCATTGCACAATTGTGCGGAGACAACTCACACATATTCTTATTCTCTTTCATTTAGTCGTTGAAAAGCAAGCAATCCAATACAATCACAGTTTTAGCTATGAGCACCCCTGATGTACATATATATTATATCTTTTTTAATAGAATGTTTTTTTAATTATTTTGTTAAAGCGATGAATGTGAAGAAATCTCATTTTTCCCGAATCAGCATTATAAAGGACGCTCCAAACGACAGGCAGAGCTATCTGATACCTTTAGTATACAAGAAATGAATATTGATTCCGATTTGGAGTCGAACGATTCGCAAAGTTTAGAACTATTAACGCCAAATTTAAGAAAAAACCTCTTAGATTACATAACAACATGCTTTTGCTTAAATCCGTCAAGTTAGGGACGGTTCATATCGACTTAAAAAGTTTATCTATGTAAATATGTTTGTTTGCTTGTACATACATATACATAAGTAGGTATGTACATATATAATTGGCACAACATTGTAAGGTAAATAATAACAACAAAATTATTCAAAATTCAAAATACATACAAAGAAAGAATTTAGAATTTAGTTTACAAAAAAATATTTTTATTTTAAATCTATTCAATGCAGTGATGTAAATCTGTTTAAAGCCGATATTGTTTTCTTATAATTTTTAAAAAATTAATTGAAAAGAAAATTATGTGTTTGTATAAGTAGATTGTATAAGTTACAAAACCTTATAAATAAATATTAAAAATAATTTTTTATTTGTACTTATTTGTTTTATTTACAAGCTTATCAACTTTAATTTTTACAAAAAATCTAATAAAAATTCATGCATAGCAACCAACTTCAGTTGCGCTGACTGCTGGCAACTACAACTACACAGTTGCCATTATCAATTCATTGCCATCTGTTCAACTTTTAGTTGCCCAACCTTTATGGCAACTAGAAATGTATCTAAAGTTCGTCTGCCATCAACAATCTACCAATATATGTTTCAATATATATTTTTAATCATTTATTGACTAATTTGACTGAAATACAATACAAAATACAATTTCTAGAATATATGTATGTATGTACATATGTATGTATGTACCAGTAGGGTGGTTACAAGAAATCAATTTTGGATTTTTCATCGGAGCACCCCCCTTTTTTAGCCAATAGGCTAAAAAATGCGATTGACAAAGTTTCAGCTCAATAGATTAAGAGATATTTAGCATTTATCAGGCCACACCGCACATTGTAAGTGAGTTATATGCATATATTTCGTAATTTTAGGCCAATTCACAAATTCATTCCTTTTGCATTGCCTTTAATCGACAACAAAATAAATATGAAGTGCTATGTATATATACATTTTTTTTTTATTGATTGCCTTTTTTACAACTCATTTTTGTATTGCCTTTACATATCAAGCAATAAAATAACATGTTGCCATATGAAAACAACTAAAAACATTCACACCATTCGCTCAGTATTCGTTGCTTTTTGTGTGTATTGTTTGTAAAAATTCGCCGCCTGTGGTCAAATTTTATATTTTTGAAGCATAGCTCTTCGTCTATCGATGCTCTAAGTTTTAAAGAGATCTGATAAGTAGTTTAGAAGTTACATACAAATTTATAACATACATACATATACATAAATGTATTCAACAAGCATTAAAACATTTCATATCATTCGTTGCCTTTGGGAATGTAAGTTTACTTTTGAAAAAGGCAAGCAATGCATGCATGCTTATTCGTTACAGTCTCTTTTTTTGAATAATGTTATACATTGCTTTACTAATTTCATATATATGTGAACAAAAGGCATATTTTTTGAGAATTTATTCATAAGCACAAAATATAGCATTTAAACCGTTCACTGTTGTCAATCTTCTAATCGTTGTGCTATTTGCGATGCTAAGCACCATCCTATGCTACACCTTGATCTTCTCCATAAAGCCACTTTATCAAGTCTTGAAGAAGAGACTTTAACAAATTTGCCTACAAAAGACTCAGCGCTTAAGATTTGGTTGGGTCATCCCCGGACTATTGCACGGCTGCAACTGCCACTAAGTTACTCGGGAGTATGTTGAGTCGTGTTCAATAAGTTTAGGTTTAATAATAATTTTCGTTAGTTTTTGCTTTTACTCTTTTACTCTTTTTCTCTTTTTTGTTTTTATGGAGAGGCATTGTTTTTGTTACACATGGAATTAAGTAACTCGCCCGAAAGTAGCGGTATATTTGTATATGTATGTAATTATTTTTAAAATTATTATTTAGTTAGTTAAGTAAGTAGTCTTAGTTCTAAAGCCAATAAAGCGACAAGTTTTATTACCTATGTTCTAAGAAAGCTGTTTGTTTTTAATTTTGAAAATACACCTCTAAGTTTAGGGTGAGGAAGTTCTACGTCCCCGTATCATATACATTTTGTGGCATATCTTGAGAACTGTTATAGCTATGGTTTTAAAAGTTTGAACAATTAACTTAAAATCGTGGCAAAAATGTGGAGCATTTAAACGGGACGCGGCACCTACTATGCTAAGAACTGTTTGTAATTTAAGGAAGCTAAATAGTTACAGTCCCTAAATTTTGACTAAGTTACTCAAAACATTAAATAAGATGTCAAACGCTCCTCTTGACATCTAAGGGATGAATAAAGATGATAAAGTCGCTCAAGCGGTCATGTAAATTCTTATTTTGGGAATTGTAACAATTAAAACTTTATAAAACCTATGAGGATAGGATCGGAAAATATAAATGAAATTCATTTTATGGCATAATCTGTAGCATATTTACTCTTTAAACTTTCTATTAATTATTCTACTTAGGAAGGGCTGGTAAATTTTTCTTAAAAATGTTCCATAATTTAAATTAAAGGAGATGATTTTTTTTTTGCAAAAACGCAGTAAATGAAAGCAAACAATAACAATCAGCAGCACTTTGCATGTTCTTTTTTTGAATGTAGTATAATAAAATCGCATTTAAATGTTTGGACCGCATATAATAAACAAACAGATTTTTAAGTTTTACTTAGGTAATAGATCTTTGCAAAACTTTAAAACCTTGATTAATTAATCAGAAAAGTGTAAAGGAAAGCTTTGACAGTATTGTGCAAAAAGTTTTTTGTATATTTGATTTTTAAATTTAGAAATTAAATAAGCAAATGCAATAATATCAGTCTTTATTTAATGTTAAACAAACGCCTTGCAAAATCCAATGACTTAAATCCTCTGCAGTGGCGAGATCTGCTTCAAATACCAGTCCAACACCCATAGCATTACGTCTCAGGGAAGTGGTATAAACTGGCGCACGAAAAGTATTCTAAATAAAAAAAAGGTTTTTGTTAAAAATAAAAATTTGACATTCTAATTGAAGAAGTACCTGTAGTTTAAGTCTATGAGATTCTATTGGTACTACCGACAATATTGGTAAATTCTCCACCAAAACTTTCGGATGCGAACGAGCGAGTTGCATACGGTCTAAATCCCATCGAGCTCCTTCTATATATAGTCCCGTTATGTAGCAGCCCTAAAAAATCAAAATATACGTACATACATACATATGTACATGTATATAAAAATGTAGCAATAAATTTTTTATATTTGAATATACACAGCTAGCTTTACCGTAGCTGGCCTTTCTTCGATATCGTCCGGATCAATGAATTTCGTAACGTAGGTAAACATTTGTGATTTATCTAATGGCCATCCGTTTTTACGACAGGCAACCTATAAAATAATTATTATGACAGAAAGGAATGATTTTGTTATTCATTTTTAATACAGTTTTAACTTTTTTATACATATGTATGTATAATCTTAAGGGATAATACGTCAAAACAAATATTTATTTATTTTTTTCCAACGTTTCAGCTCGCGAATTGTCATCACTAGATCTAAAATATTATAGGAAACATTATAAAACAAGCCAGGCTATATTCTGAGGGGAATGTTACCAAAAATTCCTTTTCATTTTATTTAAAATGCTGCTGTTAACTACATTAATCAAGTCATTGCTTCTTTTTTGTTCTTTAACTACTATTACTATTTCTATAAAACTTTTTTATCTAAACAACAAAATTTTTGCATATATTTCGTGTTTGATTTCGAAGAAAATACAGACAATGTCACAAAGTAGTTTTTATCATTTTACCCCTTATGAATTAAAAAATAAAAAAAGTTTAAATCTTATAAGTAATCAAGCAGGGGTTCAACTAGTGCAATATGCACGATCTTAATATTTTCTACTTCCAATTTTTTTTTTTGTTGGGTGTCGTTAAATCTAGCCTATTTTAAAAATTGAATTTTTAAAATTTTTGCCTTCCCAGCAACACAGTCTGACTTTTTCACGACTTGAACATTTGCATTTTTGATATATTTCTGGTCTATAGATTTGAGGCAGCACCGATCCTGCACTCTACAAAATCGAACAGCTGGCAGCACTGTTAATAAACAGACAAAAAGATAACACTGTGCGACAAAAACAATTTTTTGCAAAGTACACAGACTTGGCTATATAGGTTCGATAGTACTACTTGAGCTGAGTAAAATCCTAGCTCCGTTTTGCAATACAGTGCGTGTTTTAATATAATGGCCCTCAACATATTGGGAGACTTGGTGAATTTTTCAGCTTTGTGATAGCGTTTTAATGTCTTCGGAAAAGTTGTAGGTAGGTATCTAATGAACAACTCTTTGAACATTTTATCGCCGGAAAAAAATTGTTTGTATCTTTTATAAGAAAATGAAAAAAAATGGAATTTTTTACTTCTTTGAGCATAGCTCGCAGGAATTAAAACGCTATTACCAAGTCTGAATGAGTAATTGACTAAAAGGTTATGGTACTATTTTTCGGAAAATTCACCAAGTCTTCTAATATAGGCCCATAAAATTAAAACGCGCACTAATATTGCAAAACGGAGCTAGGGTTTTACTTAGCTCAAGTAGTACTATCGAACCTTTATAGCCAAGTCTGTGTACTTTTTTCACTGTTGCACAGTGTGATTATTCCACGCGAAGTGTTTAATTCTACAGTTTTACATTTATGGTCTCTTAAATAATAATAATAAATTTTTAATAATTTTACCGACCACGTTGCCTCGTCGGTTTTGGTCAGTTGAAACGCCATAGCAACGTCATTTTTTGTGGCCAAAAGACTGTAAGATATTGGTCGCCATACGACAATGTCGCAAAAAGAACGAACAATTCTGGTCATTCACCAACGTCATATCTAATCGTTGACCGACTGTTACAGGATAAGTCGATGCATCTGCCGACTAAATTTGTTTTATTACATATTTCCATAAGGAAATACATTTCTATGTTTCCAAAGTTAAAAACTGCAGTAAAAAACAAAAAAATTAAAAGCAAGTAAGAACGCTATATTCGGCTATGCCGAATATTATATACCCTTCACTACGTGTATCTTTATGCGTATATTAGTAATTTTTGTTCAAAACACACACATATAATAATCTTAGTGTAAACAAAATTTTTTTTTGCTTTTTTTCCCAATTAATATAAAAAATTTTTTTTTGTTTATATCTCGAAAAAAAATTTTTTTTTGCTTGAAAATCGAAAAGTTTTTTCTTTTAAATTCCCCTAAAGACATGTCTTACACATAAATATTATAATTTTTAAGTAAAAAAAAAAAAAAAAA